>CAMOHE010048072.1:8501-27513 GCA_946598075.1 Artocarpus hirsutus
CAAAAAAAAAAACTGAAACTGTTTTGATGTCCAAAAAGCTAGTTTTGTGATGTCCAAAAAAAAAAAAAAAAGGGCCATTGACCCAAATTTTTTTTCTCAAAAGTCACTTTCTCAAAGTACCCCCCATTTATGCCCTAAATTTGTATTTTGTCTTTAATTTGAACTAAAAAATGTTTCGAAACTAATAGGATGTTTTGCTAAAGGTGATTCACACTACAAACTCAATTATGAATAATATAAAGCTTTTATATGCTACAGTAAAAAGAAAAAAATTGTTACAGTATAAAACTCTTATATATTACAGTAAAAATGGTTCATATCACTAGCCAAACACCCTACAAATTAAAACTTAAAAATTTTATATTATAAAAGTTAAAACTTTGACGTTTTAGGTTTTCAAACACTTCTTAATTTGAAAGGGTACTAGAAACTAGTGATTAGAACTACTTTTGTTGTAGCATGTTAGAGCTTTACACTGTAACAATTTTTTTATTATTACTGTAGTATGTGAAAGCTTTACATTGTTTATAACTAAGTTTATAGTAAAAACTATAGTTTTTATCGCTCAATTAAACATGGGGTAAGTTTTGGCAGAAAGAAAAGGATTAAAAAAAAGGAAAAGGAGAGACAAAGATTGGGACAATTGGCCTTTGAGCTCCGCTCCTTTGTCAGTTCTCACCTACTGCACGCAAATTCGAAAGCAACCAAACGCGACCCACAAATACAGAACCCGTGTCAGGTAACGCTGCGAACCTCAAAATCTCGTCAATTTCTCACGCTCTTTTTTTTTTTTTTTTTTTAATTACAAAATTAATATCGTCCTAACAAGGGACCAAATTTTACCGACCCATTAATTAAATTTAAAATCACAAGACAAGACCAAAACAAAATCCATATTTTATTTTTTTCTATATTGTTATTTTTTATTTAATTAAATTTAAAATCACAAGACAAGACCAAAACAAAATCCATATTTTATTTTTTTCTATATTATTATTTTTTTTATAAATAAAGAACTCTATTTTTTTATATCAAGAAAAAATATTCATATTTCATAACTTCGTGCTAAGTTTTTGTTTCCCTTGTTACATAAAACTGGCCAAAAAGTGAAAACAATACAAGAACATCATTATTATTGTTTAGGCAAAAGCTTTAGAGAAAGGTATTCATTTTTTTTGTGCCTAAAGAAAAAAAATATATTATAACTGGTACTGAAAATCTGTTGCATGTAGTTTTTTTGTTTCCTAATTTTTAATATTTTGATATTTAATGTGTTTTTCTTAGGCTAGGGTTTCTAGAACTTTGGAATTTATTCCCAATTTTATTCTCCAAAAAATTTACAATTTTTCTTCTGAGATTTTTTCCCGGATTTACCCATATCTATCTGTGATTTCTGCATAGAGAGCGATCATCCCTGGCAATCTATTTTCCTTTTATTTTTTGGGTAAATGTCTAAAAAAATCTCTTTTATTCTCTGTATTTTTTTAATTAATTAATTATTTATTTATTTATTTATTTATTTTTTTGGGATATTTTGAAAGAAACCTCGTTGATTTTCTCTAAAATTTGAAAAGGTTGATTGTGATTACTGTTTCTCTGCCTTCTGTTCTGAGAAAATCTCTTTGATTTTCTGTATTTATTTATTTATTTATTTTTGCTAATATAGAAACCTCCTTGAATTTCTCTAGCATTTGATAAGGTTGATTGCTATTACTGTTTCTCTGCCTTCTGTTCTGATTGTCTTGTTAGGGTTAGGGTTGGATCTGCTCCAGTCAGATTCACCATTTTTTTTGGTTATTATTTTCAAATATAAGAGTTTTGACAAGGATTTATAGTTTCAAATTGGATCAGATTTTGGTGTTTTTGAGTCAACTCTATTAAATTGTTAGGTTTCTTAAAAATATGGGCCTAGTAAATGGAGTTTCTGGGCTGGGTTTAGCAGAAAAGAGAGTTTCAGACCTTGGATCAACGACTTGTACGGCCAAATTCTGTAAAGGATAATGAAAAATAAAAATAAAAATAATTTAATTTTAAATTTTGATGTATCCTGTCCTTTTCTGTATCCTTGTTTTATTGCTACGTGTTGGTAGATAAAGTGAAAATTTAGGGGCCTTCCTTGTCACTGCAACATGAAATTTTCCGATAGATTTGGATTCTGGGGAAATTTCTGCTAGTCGTTTAGTCCCAAGTTTATGATTATAAAATTTAGTAATGTATTTGTGTCTGTGGGTATGATTTGGTGAGGATGTTTTCTGGTGTCTCTTATGATGAAATTACAGATTTTTTTTTTTAAATTATAATTTTTGGATCAAGTATGTGGTGCTAAACTTTAGCAACTAAATACTGTTTCCGTCCTGAAAATCATAATGTGGGTAATAAATCTTTTGTTAAACTCAATATGACTTGTTTGTGAATGAGTTTTATACACTTCCTAGGTAAATTGCTGTTCTTTTGCTGCTAATGGAACTTCGTTCTTTTGGTTTATGTTGTTTTCTCGCTAAAGGAATAGGTAAGCAATTTCTTTTCCTTTCTGTTTTCTGGGGAAGCTGTTTGTGATAAAGGTTGAAAAGGCATATACTAGGCTAGGATAGCATATTTGGAGATAAACAAGGGGGATTGTGGACAAGTGCATATGTTATTTATTTCCCTTTGAGGAAACGATTTTTGACTAGGGTTTCAAACCAAGGATATTTTTTGTGCAGAATTACAGTCGTCAGATATGTTAAATCAGAAAGGTTTTTGCTGCAAAGTGTGAACGTGACGAGGGTCGGGGGTTGATGTTCTCTCATGAATAAAAGGAGATTTTAATGGCTAGTGTTTGTATTTGAAAATTTTTGGTTGATGTCAATTGGCCATTGTTATCTTTTCTGCAACTGTATATTGCTGTTATTCTACATTTGGCTCATGTTGTCATTCTACAATTGTAGCCCTTGCTGATCTTGTTTGCCCACTTTTTTTTTTTTTTGGTTTGTGTTATTATTATTATTTTATTCAACTTTACTGTGGGTTGAATTTTACCTTTTGATCTTGCAGAACAGATAACCATCTTACTCTACATTTTGTATGAACATACCCGGAGTCTGGAGTAACTTCTCAGACCAGGTGCTTATCAATATAGAGCCTTCAAGTTTCGGCGGAATAGTCCGGCTTTTTCTTGACAAAATACATCCTCAGTTGGCAGATTGAACTTTAGATGCAAAACAGCAGTGATTATCCTCCTGAGAGACTTCTTTAATTGATCTTACGTATAGAAGACCGCTATCAAATATTTAATTTCACAGTTCAATGGGGACAGAACTCATGAGAGTTTGCATCAAAGAAGACAATGACGACTTTCCCTCAGTGCCACCAGGTTTTGAGTCTTTCACATCCTTCAACTTAAAGAGGGTAACAGATGCGGAAAGCCAAGATACGAAAAACATGCTTGGCTGTTCGGCCTCTGCCAGTGCTTGCGAGCCACACTCTATCAAGATGGAAACTAACGTTCATGCTAGTGATGATGTGAAGATTACTAGGTCCCTCCGGCGTAAACCGTGGATAAACTATGGGAGACACGAATGCTATCCGGAGGATGACTGTGATTCTGAGCAACTTAATCAAGTGGGTATTTTTTTTGGTTGGGTTTTTTTGTTTCAGGTGCGCTGCCATTTTCTACACGTAATTTTTGTACTTATATGGTGCCTAAAATGCCCGTTTGTGTTTTGCAGAATTTCCCTGTGAGGCTTTCCAAGGGGGTATTCCGTGGATGTTCTGAATGCAGTACTTGCCAAAAGGTTTATTTCTAAAAATTTATTTGCTTGGCTCATTTTTGCCATTATCATTACCTTGTCATGTTGAATGGCTGCATGCCTTGTAGAAACATTCCAACTAACTATCATTACAATAATTAACCTTTTGGAGCAGGTTGCTGCAAGATGGCGTCCAGAGGGTGCACGAAAACCTGACATTCAGGATGCTCCTGTCTTCAACCCGACCGAAGAGGTGTCTGTTGTTGCTTTTAAAATTTGTGCTATTAAAGTTTCACTATGTTTCCCTTATCACCTGTATATGTCATTTGTTTTGAAGAACTCGGATATGTGAACCAGTTTCTTACTTTTTTCAGGAGTTTGAAGATACTGTGAGATATATAGCAAGCATACGAGCAAAAGCTGAGCCTTATGGAATCTGTCGCATTGTTCCTCCTCCTTCTTGGAGACCTCCTTGTCCCCTTAGGGAGAAAAAAATTTGGGAGAATTCTAGATTTGCTACTCGTGTCCAGAGAATTGACAAACTTCAAAATCGAGATTCACTCAGAAAAATGTCAATAATTCAAAACCAAATGAAGAGGAAAAGGAGGAGATGCACACGAATGGCAGCTGATTGTGTGGCTGGTAGTAGAGAACCCAGTGATGTTGAATATCCGGTGGCAGAAACGTTTGGGTTTGAACCTGGTCCAGAGTTTACCCTGGAAACATTTGAAAAATATGCTGATGACTTCAAGAAACAATACTTCAGCAAAAATGCAAGTGTTGCTGATACGGGAGGTAACTTAACCATTCCTAAAGAGTGCAACAAACCATCAGTGGACGTTATTGAGGGGGAATATTGGCGGATGGTAGAGAAACCTACAGAAGAAATTGAGGTATTGCTTGAGGGTTGATATCTATATTTGGAATATGTAGGCTTTTTAAGTTTATTCATCTATATTAATATTCATAATGTCCTGTCTCGTTAACTGTGTGGTTGTTTTGTAGGCATGGCCATGATGATTAACCAACTGTTCAAAGGGCCTAATCATGGTTGCTCTTTTGCCCTTTTTTTTTTAGGTGCTATATGGGGCTGATTTAGAAACGGGGACTTTTGGCAGTGGCTTTCCAAAGATGTCCAATCAAGGCTCTTCTGCTCCCGAAGAAAAATATATAAAGTCCGGCTGGAACTTGAACAACTTTCCTAGGCTTCCTGGATCTGTCCTTTCTTATGAAAGCAGTGACATTTCTGGAGTTCTGGTGCCTTGGTTGTATATAGGCATGTGTTTTTCTTCATTCTGTTGGGTAAGCTAAATATTACTATGGATAGTTACATACACCATTCATAATTATCACTTACTAGTTACCATCATTAATCCCATGGCCAAGTGTGGTTGAATGTGCAGACTTGCTTTTCACTTTGGTTATCTTTCTATCTTTGTTTTCTTTTATTTGTCTAGGTCCTCCTGGATGGGTTGTCCTTTTTGAATTCGTTCTCATACTCATATTTGATGTTTATTATAAGAAATGAAAAATATCTCTTTTGGTCAAATTATGGAACGAAACATACTTTTCAAAGAAATCAATATGTCCATTGTCTTTTTTTTATCTTAACTAGATTTGACGGTATATATATGTGCACACACGCCTTTCTTTTTTACCTTTTTCCAATTTATTCATTTAATTCATGTGCTCTTTATCATGTGGAAGTGTGCTTAATTACTCTGCCTATTCTTTTGTTTATAATATTTCGAGTGCAGCACGTCGAGGATCACCATTTGTACTCATTGAACTATATGCATTGGGGGGCTTCAAAGTTGTGGTATGGTGTTCCCGGAAAGGATGCCTGCAAACTGGAAAAGGCTATGAGAAAACATTTGCCTGACCTTTTTGAAGAACAACCTGACTTGCTTCATAAGCTGGTGAGTAGAAGTTTCTGCTCTTGTGGTAATTGTGTTTGATGTTTGAAAAATTGTGACGTTGGGTGATATGCTCCCATGGACATATAAGTTCACCAGTAATCTGTCTATGTATTTAGTCTCTTTATTGTAATTATTGTATCATCTAAAAGAAACTGATGATATCATTACACGAATGAAGTTCTGCCCTTTGCTGATTTTTCTTTAGCAGTAAACTTGACACTCTTGTATTCAATAAATTCTCCTGTTTGGATATTTACTAAATGCTCAAGTATGTACTTTCCTTTTTAAACTTGAAGTTTATCTCTAATGTTGCATACTATCGATGCCCTCAACTGGTGATTTTTCTACCCTTCAATCTCAGGTCACTCAGCTCTCTCCTTCCATACTCAAATCTGAAGGCGTTCCTGTCTACAGATGTGTTCAGAATTCTGGAGAGTTTGTTTTAACATTCCCTCGAGCATACCATTCAGGGTTCAACTGCGGCTTCAATTGTGCAGAGGCAGTTAATGTGGCTCCTGTTGACTGGTTGCCCCATGGGCAGATTGCAATAGAGCTATATTGTCAGCAGGGAAGGAAGACTTCTATTTCCCATGATAAATTATTACTTGGGGCAGCGAGGGAAGCAGTAAGAGCACAATGGGAACTAAACTTGCTGAAGAAGAATACTTCAGACAATTTAAGATGGAAAGATGTCTGTGGAAAGGATGGTATCTTAGTAAAAGCACTCAAGGTAAATGCTTAATTTCCTTACGTTGATTTCAACAATTCCCAGTGTGGAATTCTATGCTTTGTGATTTAGTTTCAGAGATTACTTGGTATTTGTTTGGCTCTAGAAATTGAATATAGATAGAACTTTAAGATATTTTAGGCCTAACTACAAAAAATAAAAATAAAAAAATAAAAAACCTACGGTTACAAGACAACAAAGCAGCGCAGTAAACTTACCTGGTGATAATTTCGAGATTTGCAGATATTACTGAATATATGGGAGGAGAGTAGTCGTAGGTCAATGTTGCTGGTTTAATTAATTTTCTGGTGGGCAGGGCTAGTCTTCTGGAAATTCAAGATAAAAGTAGAGGAATAGAAGAAAGAGTAAAATAGAAAAGGATTCTTGCATTGAATCTGGGAAAGAATTGTTTACTAGCTTTGATAGGATTTCTAGAGTCTTTCTTTCCTCAGCTTAGGTGAGAAAATTTCCCCTAATTGCCGCCTCACTAACTGGTTTTCCCTTTATTTATGCTCTGAAAATACCTTCTAACCGTCACCAATACCTTATATCTACTCTAACAGTTAACCAGCCAAACCAATAGCCGAGGCCTCTCTCTCTCTCTCCCTCCAGTATACTGTAGTAATTAATTATTATTTTACTTTTCTTTTGTCCGTTTCTGTCATTAATAATTTGCGGTGGAATTTATTTTTTCTCATCTGACAGTTGCTTCTTTCACATTTTTTCCTTGCAGTCACGTGTTGAAATGGAGCGTATGAGGAGGGAATTTCTTTGCAGTTCTTCACAGGCGGTGAAAATGGAGAGCAATTTTGATGATGCTAGTGAGAGGGAATGCAGTGTATGCCTTTTTGATTTGCATCTCTCTGCTGCTGGTTGTTATTGTTCACCGGGTAAATATGCATGCTTGAATCATGCAAAGCAGTTATGTCCATGCGCTTGGGGTGATAAGTTCTTTCTTTTTCGTTATGACATAAGTGAATTAAGTATCCTAGTTGAGGCATTGGAGGGAAAATTAAGTTCAATATACAGATGGGCCAGGCTGGACCTTGGACTGTCCCTGAGTTCTTATGTCAACAGAGACAATATGCACGTTAGCAATTCTCATTCTGACAGAGGAGCTGTGCTTGAAGGGTTAAATTCACAACCGTCAGTCAGTTCTTTTAAAAATCAACTGGCCACAGAAATCCCTAAAGAGAAGCATACAAAATCAAGTATCTTCAAAGAGAAGCATACAAAATTGAGTAATCAGAATATGATAGTACTTGCCCTAGGAGCTCCGGTGCCTTTAAAAGATACAGCACCCTCATCTACCTCTCATAGTCCACACGAAATTGCAGGGATGAGTAATAGTACTCGGTTCAAGAAGGAAGAAACTATTCATTTGGATTCCAATGCAAGAACCTCAATGTGTCAGTTGTCACAAGAAGACACATCATATGCCACAAACCCGGTTGGAGAGAAATCAATGGTGAAGAAGACCTCAGCTGTGGAACATGATGATGTTATACTTCTCAGTGATGATGAAGGCGAGGACCTACAAAATCCAGTCTCAGATAAAGAGAAAGAGACTTCTGCTGCGAAGCAGTTAGATCTTTCCAAGAGGTTGACAGATGGAGATGATAAGGTCTCCTCTTGTAATGACAGTAAATATCCTATTCATTCCAAGTCTGTAACTGGTGCTGCAGGAACTGGTGACAATATTGGCTGTTCATTACCCAGCAGAGAAAAGAATGGTTTTTCATCTTTCTCTATCAACGTGAAGAAGGAACCTCAAGAAAACCATGGACAAGTGGGATCTAATCCACACAACTCGTCTCCAAATGTAGGTTCTCTGGGTCCAGAATGTGGTAGAAATGTTCAGGGTTCTTCAGCTGTTGGTGAAAACAATAATATCACAAATATACGGAACGATTCTCAGCACCCGAATGGGCCGAATCCTTGTGGTAGTGGAAAAGCTGAAAGTGGGGCAACAAATTTACCAGAAAATACAACAGCTTTCACTGGAAATACATCCTCCAGCCAAAACAATTTGGACAGAAATTATCGTCAGAAAGGACCTCGCATCGCTAAAGTTGTGCGGAGAATCAACTGTGTGGTTGAGCCTTTGGAATTTGGAGTTGTGCTTTCTGAGACGTCATGGTGTAACAGCCAGGCCATTTTTCCAAAAGGTTTGTCACTTGTATGTTGTGCACTATTCATACGTACAAGCGCCTCTCGTAAAAAACAAGCAATAACTCACGACTATGTCATTCACACTTTACAATTCTTGGTGCAGGATTTAAGAGCCGTGTCAGATACATGAGTGTTTTAGATCCTTTAAACATGTGTTATTATATCTCAGAAGTACTTGATGCAGGACGGGATGGGCCTCTTTTCATGGTAATCGAAATATTTTTGCGATGTAGTCTTCTCTTCTTTCCGTTTTATAAGGTTTTCTTTTCATTATGGAACATTAATTAATTGTGATTTGTGACGATAAAAAGATAATGATGAAACATGCAAAATATGCTGTGATTGCGTGGGGTTGAATGGCTGATATTTTGAGTATGCATTCGGCCTCATCTTGCATTCCTATGAGGAATTTTTATTGTTTTAAAAGTAGAAAACATGATTACCTATCACTGAATGGATATTCTCACCTCTATTTTTTTTTTAAAGGTATCGTTGGAGAACTGTCCAAGTGAAATGTTCATCCATGGTTCAGCTGGTAAGTGTTGGGAAATGGTAAGGGAAAGGGTAAATCAAGAGATCTCGAGGCGGCATAAATCGGGAGGATTGAACCTTCCTCCTTTACAACCTCCTGGCAGTCTTGATGGCTTTGAGATGTTTGGGTTCACTTCTCCAGCTATCGTGCAGGTGAATACTAGTATATTTACTTGGCTTTCACTGTAGATAAGTTTTTGTTATGAATCTATGTGACTTGAGTCAAGTACTGGTCTTCTTACCTTTTTCATATCTGGCAATCTTTGATGGTCAACTTGTATATTTTAGAACCTGAATTTTTAAGGAATTTATTAAACAAATGTGGTTATGTTATACGAAATGTGATACAAAAATCATTTGTTTTCCCCCTCAAAAGATTAAAGAAATAAATAAATAAATTTTGCTTTCTAGTTTTCTCATATTATGGCGAATGCTTTACTTCAATCCTCCCTGACTTTGTGAAGCAGGTGATAGAGGCAATGGATAGAAATCGAGTCTGTTCCGAGTACTGGGATTCTCGACCCTACTCTCGGCCTCGGCCTCAAGTACAAATTCCACAAACTTCTCGATCCAAAGACACCAGCGGAAGGACGCCCGAGCAAGGAAGTGCTCAAGGGGCCTCTGACAATCATCTGCTGCCTATTGGAGTAGATACGATACTGGGGGGCCTTTTCAAGAAGGCAAACGTAGAAGAACTAAACTCACTGTGCAGAATGTTAAGCGACGATCGGTTGACAGTCGGTCGAGACTTGGTGACTCGACTTCTTAACGAAGAGATTAACAATCGTCGGAGATGATTCTTAAATCACAGATCTGTCTCATCGTGATTCCCGACCCTGCTTGCCATAGCCTTTCCTGACCCTGTAAATATCATGTTTTTTATTTTTCAAATTCACACACTTCTCACTTACAGCCCAATCATTCTTTTTAGCCTGTCGAAGCGGAAGAGAAACCGGAAAAAGAAGAGGGAAAATTGGTATCCCGTTGGACTACAATATTCTGGATTCCCCGCTTTTCGTGATTTCGGTGTCCACTGTCATAGCAGGACGGAGCTACATTAATTTTCGGATTTTTCTTTTTCTTTACTCCATTTGAGCTTTGTTCTTTTAGGAGAGCCTTGATCATAGCACTGTAGAAGGTGGTCACGGAGCAAAAATTTTGAACTAAATAAAAAAGGTTACAGAACCACAGGATTTCCCCCCCCCTAATACAGAGATATTGGCATTTGTAAATTTGCAATTGCAGCTCCTAAGCACGGTGTTGCGTTCTGTTATTGCGTTGAATTCCACTTCCAAGAGTCGGTGGTTGACTAGCTTAGCCATATATGTAAATCATGATAGATTGATGAGGGTGATGGAGAGGGTACGGAAATCAGTCGATCAGTTCTGAAAAGAGGGTCTTATTGGAAACGAAAAGTCCATTGGGCCAAAATCCAGTGCTATTTCCGAGCTCTGTTGAAAGGAATCGGTAAGAACTAAAAAAATGAGATACCATTATAGTTTATGGATTGAATTGATGTATAGTAAATTTGTCAAAATATTGGTTTGACTTAAAAGTTGTTATAACTACTATTTTAGTTGGAACTAAAAAATACTTCCAAATATTAAAGTTGGTTCTAACTGTTATTGGGTCAAACAATAGTTTTAGGTAAAAATTACACAGTGTGACCCTTTCTTAGTGAGTGAATTAAAATTTGTCTTTGTTTTATAAATATCACATGTCTTTTTTTTAAATTACATATATTGAAAATTTAAAAATACCTTCTAAGTAAAGTTTATTGTATATTTATTTTTATTTTTTTTACAAATTTTTTTATTTTTCTCCTAGTTGAGTTGTTGGAAAAAATTTGATATTAGAGAAATACAGATATACTTAGTTAATTACAATGTAACTTAAACACCAAAAAAATAATCTATGTCATTAAGCTACTTACAATAGAATTTCAAATATATATATATATATATATATAAGAAGCAATAAAAAATGAATATCATTAACTTAATGTAATATTGTTTATATTACCAACTCATAACATTAGCATATCCTAAATAGGAAGTATCATAATCACTTGAAATTTAAAAACTAAATATCATTAATCATTATCATTATATATCATTAGCTTAATGATATACCAATTATATAACCTATAAGACATACAAAAAATACTTAATAAATATTATTTTATTAATTCAATTAGCTATCACTAAAAAATAGAAATGTTATTACTACTTCAAGTCTTTAAAAATGAATGTCATTACGTTTCATTAACTTAATAATATATTAATTATATAACCAGTAAGACACAGAAAAATATGTAATAAATATATATCATTAATTTAATTACAATATCATAATTCTAATTGGCCAATAAAATTGTGATTCCATAAAAAAATTCTATCTTGTAGCTGAGGGAGTATTAAAATCATAATTTTAGATACCAATTTAAATTCAAACAACAAACAACCTAATTTTAGGGTTTTTTTCAAATATAATGATATCATAATTCATTTAAAATCTTAAATACGTATATTCTAGTTATTTTTAAAAAGTAAAGTAAAACTAATATATCATTTTTTAGGTCATTTATGTCTTCATACATATGCATTGGGAGACATTCATCGCACAAATTTGATAAAGTATCTTGCTTACCAAAATTTTAAAATTTATTGCCGATAAGGCAAGGATTTCAAGTTATCTATTAGATTTTTTTTTGAATGTAGTAAATGAGTTTTTCAATTTTCAATTAATGAAACACAACTTGGAATGATCTAGGATTGACCAATTCATAAATTCTGCTAATTGTAGACAGACAATTAAGCACAAGACTGAAGGCTCTATTTGGTAGGAGGGATAAGAAGTAAAAAGGATGAAAGAGTAGAAGGGATCAAGAATGTGAAGGATGGAAAGGATTATAACAATCATTTATATTGTTTGGTGTGATGGAAAGAATAGTTATATTCCTAATAGTACTAAATTATCCATTTTAATATTTGTTGAAAATTTATTTTGGAAAGTAACAAGGTCTTTTGAATTGAATATTTCTTAGTTGAAGGATCCAAAATGGTGGGCTCAAAAGACTCCTTTCTACCAAACACACTGTAAAAAACAACTTAAGATTTTTATGACCAAGTTGACTCTCATATAGCATTGTTTTTGTTTCTTTTTATGTCAAATCAACTAAAATGTTAATATCAATCAAAATATTTTAATTAATGTAATGTATTTTCTTTAATTTAAAAGTGAGGTGTAATATTCGTCATTCTTGTTGAACGGTGAATCTTACACCAGCATCAATATATATATATATATGTATGTATAAACACGGTGAACTTTATCAATATATCGATGTTGGTGTGAGCTTGACCAATTGACCATTGCTGAACTTAACAATGGTAGATTTTATTAAAAGATTTAAACTTTTTACTTTTTGATAGGATTAAGTGTGAATTTAATGTTAGACTATCTTTACAACCATATATAATGTAATATTTTGATAATACATATAATGTAATATTATTGAGGAATACAAAATAATAATTAAAAAAAAGAGGTGATTGGAATCTTTATCACCGCCTATTTACTGGATGCTAAAACCAAAGTAGAATATTTAATAAAAACAAGGTACACGGATTGGTTGTAAATTGTAATGATACATCAAATCACTTACCTTAATACATTAATTAATTTGCATTTTGAATTCCCACTATATAATGGTCACCTAACAGAACATAGATCCCTAATTACCTTATAGTAAACATCACCGTTTGATGATAAGAAAATATAAATCAATAAAAAATCTCCAATAAAATCTTAGAAAAGTAGGGAAGAAAGTGGTCCCACCACATCCACATCCGTCCCCTCTCTATATATGGCAAAGACGAGTAACGGCCAAAGATGGAAATACACGATCACCCAAAAACAACTCACCTCGTACGGCCGAAACATTAATAAATCCAACGGTCTCAAATTGCCCACGAGTAGAAATGCTGATCTGACGCTGGCTATGCTTCCACTTGTCCCATCAGCGGGAGATAGTGGCTCGCGAATCGAGAGAAGGATCGTAGATGGGGAGGCGACTGTTGCCGACATCCAGTACGGGAGTCCACGTGCTTGCACGAGGTGCGTGGGTCCCACGTGGGTGGTGCCCAAGTGTCAATTACCTGAGGGCCCCCTGGAGCTGGCCCCGTAGATTGCGGGATCTTTGTACGGCATGCTTGCCGCCTCGTTCATCGTGTTAAAGGTGGTAGGTTTGTGCGCTTCACAAGAGACAAAAAGATTTTTGATGATTGATTTTTTTATTTCTTTTTTAATAAATGGCCAATTATTATATTTGTTTTCTTATACAGATTATTTCAATTATTGTATGCTTTAGGCTTGATTATTATTGTGATTGGTTTTTTTTTTTGGGGGTTTGTGAATAAATTAAATAACATCCAATAGCTAGAGAGAAATGAGCATCTATCAGGTTAGAGGATAAAAAAAAAAAGGAAAAGAAAGCAAACTTTTTGAAGCATTTGAGTTGGATGTGGGCAGGTGTCAAATTGAGTTTAACAGCATTATCTTTTCAGGAGGTGAGAGGCGAAAAAGAAATTGAGAAGGACATTCAAAGAACAAAAAGGAAAATTATCTTTTCAAGTTGTTTTTATTATTTTTTTTACTTGTCGGCAAAAGGAATTTTTTTATTTGTTTTCATTGAAATTTGTAACTGTTGCTTTGCTTCCAAGATTAATCAAAACTGGTTAGTACCATATGGTTTTGCTTCTTGTTTTCTTTCAGAGAGTTTCCTCTTCAACCAAGGGAAATGCATGAAAATGCTGGTCTTCTTTGTCAAACAAACAGGCATGCATATGGTACTTTTGAGCTCTACTTGCTTGCAATGTAAATTTTTCTTTTGAAGGGAGAAAATGTAAATTTCACTGTTGATAGAAATTCTTCTTCAGTTCTTTATCAATCAAATGGTTTTTTTTTATAGATATCCTCATC
Source organism: Artocarpus hirsutus (assembly GCA_946598075.1). NCBI lineage: Eukaryota > Viridiplantae > Streptophyta > Magnoliopsida > Rosales > Moraceae > Artocarpus > Artocarpus hirsutus. The sequence goes on from CAMOHE010048072.1 coordinate 22,562, forward strand.
AATAGTATATGTTTTAAACTATTAGATCTTATCAAAGTCATTTTTTTCTTGAAAATTTGATCGTTTGATAAACAGATAGTATAAATAGATTATTTTTATAGTACATACTAGAAAAATCTCATGAAAATAAACAAAATTGTATTTTACTTGAGGTGGAATTGAAATCTGTTGTTCCAAATTTTTTTTTTGGTTCAACTAGTTAAGACTTCCCACAAGCCTATAATCTTAAAACTACATATTACTTTTTATAACTTAAAATTTGAATTATCATGTGACAAATTTTAATTAGTGGAACAATAAGTGAGACAAACTCTTTAAAGAGTACTTATTAGTCATGAAATTAATATTGTTTATACTTCTACTATCAATGCCTCTCCTAATTGATTTATGTGAATGAAAATATGGTCGAGAAAGCCCTCGTTTAAAATGGCTTATTCTATTCAAAAACTGTTTATGAGCTGATTTGGATGACCCGTGGATATGTATTTGTGGCTTTTATAAGCATTTTTTGAAGAAACCAAGCCAAGAATGCCGATGAAAAAAGCATTATAAAAAGGTGTTTTTATTTATACTTTTAATTTTATATTTAAGAATAACAAATTTAAAATTTCATCTGTATCTTTGAATTATATTACTTTTTATATTAATAAAAAACTTTTAACTTATTTAATTAAACATGTTTAAAAATTATTTTAAAATTAAAAAATACTTTTTTATGTATTATTTAAATACTAATTAAATAGTCTTAATTTATGCTTATCTTTTTTATTGCTTAAAAGTAAAATCACATACTATTTCAGAGGAGCCCAAATTATGGTGCTTTTTCTTCAATCAGATTAGGGCAAAGGAGGAGACGAAATCCTGTCTTGTTTTACCAGACAAGACCTCAGTGTATTACGTTGTGTAGGCTGTATCTTAAATTTAACTGGACAAATGTTTCAAATTTAAGGTAAAAGCATGATTTCTTTTCTTCGTCTTCCTTTTTTTTTTTTTTTTTGGGGTTAAAGGTTTAGTGGTATGTCTTGTCAACTAGTCATCTTATCCAATACATGACTTCAAATTTGGTTTTAAATGGCTCTCTTTCAAAACTTTTTCAACCGGAAAAAGTGGTGAAAAATATTTAAATATTGATTTGTAGTTCAAGATCTAATTCATACAGACAGTGACAAAATTATATTATAGTACTTTTTGAAATAAAAGCTTGAATCACGTTGAATGTTTGTGGGGTGTACAGAATTTCAAGAGTCAAGAAACATGAATTATTATTTGACGACTAAAGCTATTGAGATGAAATTGAGAGCATAATTTCCTTCAGATAATGATGAGTTTTATGATTTTTTGTCAATCGTCTAGGACAAATTTGAAAAAATCACACATCAGAGAATCAAAACTTTGTGGTTAATTTATTGGCATAACTTAATCATAATTCCACCCTTAATTTTACCATGAAGTAAGTTGAATTTGAAAATTTAAACTAAAAGTATTGTATAATATGAAGGCTTTATATTGTAATTTATTTTTATTTTAAATGATACTATTAGAGAACTTTATATTGTTTATATTGAAACTAGTAAGTTTCAATGCCAAACACAAAATTAAATACTCACTCAAGTTTTTTTCTAAAGAGAAAATGAAAATTCTTTAATTTTGATAAACATATGCGTGTCTCCATTTAATAAATAGAAATACGTACCATACATTTTTTTAACATAGAAAAATAAAGAAAAAAACAACAACAAATGATCAATCAGAGATCTAAAATTTAATTTCATTTTTTTATCAGTAATTAAAGTTTGTTTGGCTAAATCAAATAATCAAGTTACTTTTAATGGAGCAGCGGAGCAAATATTAATCTCTTTAATTTCAATTTTTTGAAGCAATCTCTTTTCCATTTTAAACCAAATAAACAAATGAATATTTTAATTTTACCAACCTATTAAACCTAATAATTACTCAATTTTCTAACAACAAAAAAAAAGCAATGATATTACATGGTTATCACATCAATAGAACTTTGTCAATTTAACAATGCTTCTCAGGATCTTAATTAAATTACATCCTTAATACAATGTTAAATTAACGTACTAATATGACCAATGCTAAATTATAGCATTTGAGTAGAAAAATTATTCTCTAATGCAATGCTATTTTAGTGTTAAATTTGGCACATGTTATAACTTGGTGCCAAATTTGATGCAGCGCATAGTTCATCTTGTTATTTAATTACTATTAGAGTATTTATTCATTTTGCACTTAATCATTCCAATACTAACGTCAATTTTAAATTATCTTAAAATTAATAGTTTATATCACTAGTTTCAAAGCTTAATAATTCTGACAAAAAATAGATATTATTTAAGAGAACATTATACATGCGTGACTATAAAATAGATCAATAAATATTAAATATGTTATTCTTTTGATTAAGTAAAACATTGTCGTTTGATATTTATAGGGATATGATAGCTAAGCTAATTTGCTCTTGCTTTGAAGGATGAGAAACAAATAGCTACCAATTATAGAGTGCCAAAAGGTCAAAAGGAAACTACAGATTTCGTTATAAAACAGAACTAAAAAGGCAACAGATTATAACGCCATTAGAACTCCATCAAATAATTCATCTCTTTATTTCCTCGATGACGGCCACGCTTTTTACGAGCAATCAAACCCATAGCAATCTTAAACAAACAAACAAACGATAGTAAAACATTTGGAAAATTCATATATAGGTCAATGATTTATCTCTGTAAATCGACGGCGAGCAACGCGCACACACACACACACATATATATAAATATATATGTATGTATGTATGTATGTATGTATGTATGTATATGCTTTCATGCTGAACAGCTTCCTTCATCAGCGGCAAGTCTCAATAATTGCACAGGTGATTGATCATGCATTTTCTCCCCCAATTGATACAGCAAAACGTAATCATTGTCCCGTAATGCTTTTTGAAGAATCAATCTATTATTGCTTTTTGAAGAATCAATCTGATCAATAACAGGGTGCGTGAGAAATATAGTTTAAGCTAATGGTTTAAACTAATTTAAGTTAAAAATATTAGAGCATATAAAAATTTTATATTATAAAAATATTTTGATTTTTATTATAATATATGAGCTTTTCACCATTTGTTAATTGGTTTTAGCCAACAACCAAACGCTCTATAAATTAGTAAACAAATATATATACCATGACTTAAACACACAGACTTTTTAATTTCATCTTAGATTATTGTATAAGATATTAAAAATTTTAGTCCAAACTAAATTTGTTATATTTTTTAAAAAAAATTTAAATTGTTATAGTATTTTGTGTTTAAACCATAAAAAGATCAGCACTATATATGGATTAATGTTAGAAAGGCATTAAACTTTCGTGTGTATTAAAATAATGACGTCAAAGGTATAGTTTCAAGGGCGTTACTCGTTCGTCGTATTGTTATTAAGGAAATTTGAAATTAGAAGACAAAAACTACTCTTGACGAAGGAAGGACAGGGGTGGATCAATGGCTGTTTTGGGACTGACAATATTTCTAGTAGGAAGGATTGGAGGACAAAAATAGATTGGGCGAGTGATTTTCAAAATCATTTCAGTCAGTGACCCTAATATCAATCCCTTACAATTTGAATAGATTCAAACCTTTGCTAGTGCTGACAAATTCAATAATTTACTCGTACAACAAAAATATTTTGGCTATAGCGAGACCCTCTTTAAAGTTCTTATTTTTTTAGAAGTTGGATTTAATACAATGGTTTAAAAAATTCAACTCCGCCTGATAATAGTGAGGTCTCCCATAAACAATTAAAATCAAAATTAAAAAATCTAATAATTAACATAGAAAAAAATCAAAACAAGGAAAAAAAATACTTAAAAAACCACCGGCAAGAGGACTCCCTTTGTGAGGGTTGCGACAGCTTTACAGTGATGTTGCGAACTCAGTCGCAGCTAGCGCATGGTGGTTGTGACCTCGTGACCCTCACGATGGACCTTCACTGCCTAGGTGTCAAAGCAATGAACCAACCCAGGCAATGGAGCAACCAACATTTGCTATCTTGGAAGCAAGATGGAATCGCGACCCCCAAATTGCGACAATCACGACCCAAGCGACGGAGTGACGATGTGACCCTTGCAAGCATGACAAAATCGTGACTTCCTAAACCACGACTATGATAGAGTCGATACCCATGGTGGTGTGAATCCATTGTGATGTGGTCTGTCACGAGTAGTACTCTTGGGTTGTGATCATGTGCAAGGTTGTGAGGCTGTCACGACTTGATGTGTCAAGAGCAACCGAGCATGGTCACGAGGTAGTTGTAAGCAGATCGCGAGGGTCGCGACGAAATAGCAAACCCCATTGCCGCCCAAGTTGGATGATGACCCTATATATAACGACCCGATCTGGTGAAATCTGATTTCGTCGATGAACCATACTGGTAGAGGAGGAGGAAATACGTTCTTCTTCTTCTTCTTTTTAAAATTTTTAAATTTATTTTTTTAAGCAATTTGATATGTGTTAGAGTATGGTGACCCGAATTTAATTTGACCCGACCCGAAAAGCTCGCTGTGCGACAAATTGTGGTGAAAAACGAAAGAGGGATTTTTCATGAGATCTGTGGTGGTAGCAAAACCCACCACTGATCTCGCTCCGCCCCCGCGGTACGGACCTGTGTTGTTGGGCCCTTAGGGTTTTGCCTATACCTATATATATGATGTATTGCGTTAGGGCTTATTTTTACCTAATTTTCTTTTCCTCTGCCCGTGGTTTTTTTTCGTTTTGGGTTTCCACGTAAATTCTGTGTATTTTTATTCTTTGTTTCTATCGTATTAATTTTGCAACAAGTGGTATCAGAGCGAAGCTTTGATTTCGACGATGGCAACAATGAAGTACGATATTTCGCTTTTGGATTACGACACCAGGTTTAGTCTTTGGCAGGTTAAGATGC
>CAMOHE010048073.1:0-58183 GCA_946598075.1 Artocarpus hirsutus
TTTCTTCTTCTTTTCTTATATACATAAGTTATATTAATATATATACAAACTTATAATATAATATAATATTATAATATAATATAAAATAATTATAATATATAATTACTTATATATAACAAAACTAATTACTTCCATAACCTAAAAATATTAATTTTCACATTATTCTCTTGGACATTTTATATTATCAATTTACTTAATGCCATTATAATAAAAATACTACATATGCAATTATCATAGCATCATAAATGTTATAAAAAAAATAAGGAAATATGCAACAACATTCATGTCATCATCAAGAATATAAATGTAGGCATACATAACCCTATAGCATTATAAAGATTATGAATTTCGAGTAAGTTGAAACCCATAAAAAAATAAATACTTTAAGCTTATCATCACTTTTGACATAAACATCCTGAGCACATCGATCCCACAAGGCCGTCACCTGCGACATTACTAAATAAAATGTTAATTTTCTTAACATAAATAATAAGAGCACTAAAACATCACATTCTAACGTTAAATTAACATAAGTGTCCATAGAAGAAAACGGCGGACGTTACAATTCTAGCTTTCCTCTTTAGCACTACGATCTTTCAACCCAAGCCTCCACACCAATAAAAAGATGATTGGGCGTCAAACTGTAAGAATAAATTAACCTCACACTTTTTGGATCTACTATGTACTCAACATATAAGATAGCAGACTTTTTTTTAGAGAAAGAACTTTTAGTTTTTTGTCTGAGTATCATGTAAAAGTTACATAAAAAGATACAAAGATAACTGCTATATCCATCTTTTTATATTTGAAGAGTTAGTTATTTTTTATTTATTTAATTTATTTTAAATTTAAAATAATCAACCTGTTAGATATATGGAGAAGGAATACACTCCACGTTCCTTATTCCTTTTTTTAATTTATTTTATTTTAAAGAATCGCGTAAACATGATTATCTAAATTTTATATATATATATATATATATATAATACATATACATTTAAGTTCTTTAATAATATATATATATATATAATATAAAACGTAAACGTGATTTCTGTAAATATATAACATATTTATATATAATATAATAAAATCTTATATATATATATTTAAATTCAAAAATAAATCATATTTATTTAAAAATAGATTTTAAATTAATTAATAATTTAATTTTGTGTATACAATGGAAAAGGAAAAATGTAGTCTCACCACACATGTGTTATACACAAAATTAAAATTATATTTAAATAATCTTATTATTCAAATATTTTCAATTAATTAATTTAAAACATATTTAATTAATATCATTAATTAAATATAATTAATTAAGTATTTAACAGATGCTTAATTAAATATGACAACATTTATCACATTATATTATGTGTCACCGAGAACATTTTTTGTACCACATTAATATCTCAAGTGTGAAATAATTAATTCAAAATTTTATAATTGTAAATTAAATATATATAATTCATTGTCATGTATTAAATCCAATATAGTGTTATAGAGATGGTATTGAGGACCTTTGGACCTATAACCCAAGCTTTAATAAATTTTGACAATTAATTAAACTTTTTAATTTATGTGCCAAATTTATTAGTTTTAGTGTTACTCTGCTAAAAAACTGAAACGAAACTCTCAAGATTATAGTGAAAATTACTCAAAGAAAATTAGCAAGTAGTCCATTGATATAATCATTACATATAAGTCAATCCTATATAAATAGTTCATAATAAGAACTAGGTTCAATTTTCGTTTACCTCTTATTACATCTTTATTTTTGAGTTCCAATAATTCTTAAATGAACAGTTAATTCATAATATTATTATGAATGAGTACTCTACTATTCAAATTTTGAATTATCACTCAAGAGAGTTATTTTTCTAACTTCCATATTGATTAACATACCTAAAGGGTTATATTACAAACATTTAAATAGTAATTCATACACTTGGTATAAGCATTGACAAAAAATAAAAAAGAAATAAAAATAAAAAGTAAATAAATAAACAAACAACGCAGCAAATGACCAAAAGTTACAAGAAGTCAGCCGTCATAAGACATTATATGTTATGCTGGTGACTACAAAGCATACTAAATTACAATTCATATTACATATCACCTTTTCAATACATTTGCTAAGTCTCAGGGTAAATCCTAGGACCGATGGGACTATCAAATGGGTAGCCTGAGCAAGACGATGGCTGACTTTGCCACCATTCATGTAGAACTTCAACTTTAACCTCCGAAGAGCAAGTCCCAACAACAATTCCCAACGCAATTTCCTTTAAGAGAGAGTTCATTGAAAGAAACTAATAGTAGAGAGAGAGATTGAGAGAGTGAGAGAGAGGGAATTTTGGATGGAATCAGCTTTCCACCAGAATAAAACTAGTAAAGGAAAGAAATCTTATGAAGACTGCAGAGACATATGAAAGTATATGAAGCATCCATGGAAGTGGGGCCACTTGGGCAGAGTATACTTTTCCTTGAAATCATCAATTTTTTGTATCTTCTTTTCTATCCACATTGCTCAAGAGCTCGAAATGAAACACTTTTTTTTTTTTGGCTAATAATGTATTTCCAATAGCTCCCAAAGTGAAACTGGTAATACTGCAAATTAGAGAGCTTTTTTTTCCCCATTATCTTACAGGAATACTGAAGATGACATGGCGTGTTGGGTTTGGTGCCCTAAAAGCTATAACATTGTACACATTGATAATAAATAAATAAAGTGACATTTATAATTATTTTGATTGCTTATGTTTATTATGAATATTTTTATAAACATCAAGAAAATTCTATAATTATTTATGTGACTATAAATTTAGCATATAAGTATTATATGCATAGGGATAAAATTTATAAATAATAATCTAAATAGTCCGTAATAATTAATTAAAGTTTGGAATCTTTAATTAAATATTACAAATACAGTCCAATCTCATTTAGAATGAAATAGTCATTATTTGGACTATTAATGTAGAGACATTGGATTGGAGGTACTTTATATAATAAGATTATATAGGATTTGACTAAATAATTTATGAATCTCTAATAATCATCCGTTACAAATAGAGTATTTAAATTTATCACCATGATGATCATATATTTAACAGTCTTAATTCTAAGTATTTATTAGACTCTTATTTATGACATGATGTTTTTTGACTTGCATGATCATAACTTAGCATCTTGGAAACATAATATAATAAATGGCTAGGAATAATATTATACAGATATGGAATCCATTCCTTCCTTATAAAAGTTAGAAAAATAGTTCTCTTGAGTGATAATTTGAGGTTTAAACAGTAGAGTGCCCGTGCATAATAAGATTATGAATTAACTGTTCATTAGAAAATTATTGAAACTCAAGGATAAAGATATAATAAGAGAGGTAAACGGAAATTGAACCTAGCTCTTATTATGAACTATTTATGGAGGACTGACTTATATATAATGGTTATATCAATAGACTACTCGCTAATTTTCTTTAAGTAATTTTACTATAATCTCAAGAGTTTAATTTCAGGTTTTTAGTGGAGTAACACTGAAACTAATAAATTTGACACATTAATTAAAGAGTTTGATTAATTGCCAAATTTATTAGAGCTTAGGTTATAGGTCCATAGGTCCCCAATGTCGCCTCTAAAACACTATAATGGATTTAATGCATAGAATGAATTATACATATTTAATTTAAAATTATTGAATTCTGAATTAATTATTTCACACTTGAGATATTAATGTGACACAAAAAAAATTCTCTGTGACGCACAATGTAATGTGATAAATGTTGTCACAATTTAACTGAGCATTAGTTAATAAATTAATTGATAATATTTAGATAATATGATTATTTAAATATAATTTTAAAATCTATTCTTAAATAAATGTGATTTATTTTTTAATTTAATATATATATAAGTTTTTATTTTATATTAATATATATATATATATACATATATATTAGTTAAGGAATCCGAGTTGAATTCGTTTCCCCTTTTTATTTACGTCTCTTTTTAAAACGTTTGAGATATATATATATAGAATCAATAATGATTAGTTAATTAAAAAAAAAGGAAAAGTAAATGTAAATGAGTTTACGTTTTACGTAAACCTTATATATATATATATATATAAATAAAAGTTTGAAGAATTTTTTTTATTTGTTTTTTTTTAATAACAAAAGGATAAGGAACGTAAAGTATATCATTTTCCTATATATCTAATATGGTAGTTATTTCAAATTTGAAATTAATTAAAAATTAACTAAGTGCTTAGATATAAAAAAAAGGTAGAGATAATTGTTATCTCTATAGAACTATCATTTACATAACTTTTGTAGAAAACTCATAGAGAGAAAAACGGAGAGTTCTTCTCTGAGAAAAAAGGTCTGCTATCTCATGTGTTGAGTACATAGCAGATTCAGAAAAGTGTGAGATTAATTCATTCTTGTAGTTTGACGCCCACTTGTCTTTCCATTGGTGTGGAGGTCTGGATTGGAAGATCGTAGTGTCAAAGAGAAAAGCTAAGATACCCTGACAGTCTTCAAAAAAGTTAGTGAAATTCCTAAGGCTTTCTATTGTTAATTAAAATTATATAGCTATTTTCAATTAGCAAAGTTTTTAAAAAATTTTTGTTTGTCAATAATCCGTTCATTCCGTTACGTTTTGTATTTTATTCCAATAAATAGCATCAAAGCGGGTTATAGCGTATATAATTTTAATTAAATGTGATTTTATTTTGATAATTTTATGTTCTTAATGCATATTTGTGCAATTATTTTGTTCATGTGATGAATGAGTATAATTTTATGAATGAATTTTTAGTCGTTAATTATATGGTCATAATTTTATGAATAGATTTTTTATCGTTAATTATATTGTCTTTTTGAATTAGTTTTTTTTTTTTTTCCAGTTTGATTAGATCAATATATGTAAACCTATAAAAAGGTATAGGCTTTTGTAATTTATTATTTATTATTAATATTTTTTTTCTGTCCTTTCCTTCACTAGCTGCGCGTGCGCTTACTAGTTTGTCCTATTCATTTAATGCCTCTGAAAGCTTAAAAGTTGAACTTCACAATAATATACCTACGCGTGGAACAATCCTTGGGCTTCAAAGTATTGTACTGTGCAATCTTTTACACGTGAATGCCATATCACAACAAACAAGATAATGATCACATATGCACTTTATATGCACCTGAGCTTCTTTCATTAAATAATAATAATAATAATAATAATAATAATATTACAAAAAGGGGACACTTAGACATGCTCAGTAACAACCATTTATGCACATATATGTGCAAAAGACTTTCAACAAAAAAAAAAATGCATGCCTGACATACATTATTAAAGAAAAAAGAAAAAAGAGGCGGTTGTTTTCTTGTCCATTGCACGTGAAAAAGATGATGAAGAAGAAGTCTATTGGGTCACCTGGCCCAATTGAGAACTTGCACCTATCAATTTTTTTTAAAAGGTTACCTAGCAGTATTTCATATAGTAAATTACTTGATGAAGACTGCAAAATTGAAGCAGCGAATTATATATAAATTAGAAGATCTTTGTAATTTTTTTTCTTCTCTTTTATGGGTTGTAATTTTAATTATTCAAAAAGACTCGTTCAAAAATCCATTGTTTATTTTCATGCTTTATCTTTATGTGATGATTGTGATAACATGTTCATACATTATAACATGTCATCTATGAAAGTACCCACTTATAGTTATTGTAATATGACATGCATACACTTGTATATTATTTCATTTTTTTTAAAGTTGTTTATAAAATGATTTAATATGTGTTAGAATTAATTTAATGAGATTAAATTAATTGGGTTGGTTTTATAAAATTTTACTTTATTTTATTATCAACCAAATAATGTAATTTTAGTTTTAATAGTTAGAACTTGGTAAAATTCACATTAATTTTAAGTTATCTAATTTTAAATTGTTTAATGTTAGGTAGCTTAGACAATTAATAATAAATTTAGATTTTTAGAAAATCTAGTAATTCATTTAAGTGTAAATAGGATGAGATTCTATTAACACACAATATAACCTAGCAATTAAAAATTGTTTTTATTTACTAGAGTTATGCAACATATGATATTTTATAAGATAAACCACATCCTTTTAAAATAATGAGTGGGAGAAGATAATATGACAATATAACCTACGGTCTTCACTATTAGCACAACATCGTGAGATTTAGGTGATGCCTCATGACGCTTTGATTTCGTCCTCCCTACGGATGGTGTCCATTTAAATCAATAACAAAGTTGGCTTCCAAGAGATAGGATTTTACAATGTATTTCAAAATTGACCTACTCTACGACGACAATTTTAAGTTAAGTTGTTAAAATCTGAAATAGTGGGTTATAATCATAAAGATATAATTGAATTGTTAATTATATCTTGACCAACATAAACGGTTATTAATAAATATAGAAAATTTGAGATATTTTGAATATATTTATTAATTGAGAATGTCTCAATTCAATTCATAAATAATTTGACTTACCTTACGGTGGCACTTTATTTATTAAAATTGAATAATCGTGGAATTAGTAAAATATTTTTTTGTGTGTTTTTCATATGCATCATGCATCACGTTTACTATTCCAAAACATATATTTATGATGTTTATGCAACCATTTAATTTATGTTATCTTATTTATTTATTACAGTAATAATGTCTAATCCAATTATCGTTATTCTCTCAAATGAAAAATTAACCGGAGATAATTTTATCAAGTGGAAGATTAACATGAAAAATGTACTAATTTGCAAAAATTACAAGTTTTTCCTAACTGAGAAATGTCATCCATCGCCTGCTGCCAATGCCCCTCATAATATATGAGAAGCATATGATCGTTGGATCGAGGCAAATAACAAGGCCCGCTGCTTCCTTTTGGCTGGCATGTCTAGCGTGCTTAGGAGGAAGCACGAAAGCATAAAAAATGCTTATGAGATAATGCAGTCTTTGCAAGACATATTTGGCAAGCCTTTTGAAAAGGCACACCATGAAGCCGTTAGGGCGGTAATGAATGCCAAAATGAAGGCAGGAATCTCGGTTAGAGAACATGTTCTCAACATAGTTAACTATCTCCATGAGACCGAGGTGAACGGGACAGTGATAGATGAAGCCACACAGGTGGGGATGATTTTGGAAACCCTTTCCCTTACGTTCCTTTAGTTCAAAAGCAATTATTTCATGAACAATCTGAAATATAATATGACTGAGTTGCTTAATGAGCTGCAAACCTTCGAGTCTATTTCGAAAGAAAAGACTAAAGAAGGTGAGGCAAATGTTGCAGAAGTTCAACCCTCCTCTTTTACTCGAAAGAATAAGAAGAGGAAGAGAACTGAAGAAAGTGGTAAGTCTAAAAATGGAGGGCAACCTAAGAAGAACACAACAAAAAAAGCTCAAAGCAAAAGAAGCTTAAAGGAAAATGTTTCCACTGCAACATAGTTGGGCACTAGAAGAGAAACTGCAAGAAGTATCTTCAAGAGCTCAAAGAAAAAAAGAACAACAGCAAATCAGATTTACTCGTTTTAGAAGTTTGTTTAGTTGAAGATGATACTTCACCTTGAATAATTGATTCAGGGGCAACTAACCATGTTTGTTCTTCTTTGCAGATGCTTAGTTCTTCAAAGGAGCTTGTTGACAGGAAACAAATGATGAGAGTGGGAACAGAGCAGGTTGTTTCGGCAAGAATAGTGGAAGTCGTTAAACTTTATTTTAGAAATAAGTTTTTAATTCTAAACAATGTTTATTACATTCCTAGTTTTCTTAGAAATTTGATTTCTGTTTACAGGTTGTTTGAACAAATGTTTAATGTTTCTTTTAATAATAATTTATGTTAATATTTCTAAAACTGGTTTGGATATTTGTTCTGCGCATATGAAAAATGGGCTTTACACCTTAAGGCCCAACGAAAAATCACTACTCAATACCGAAATGTTCAAAGTTGAACAACCAAAACTCAAGAAGCAAAAGGTTTCTTCTGATAATGAAACATACCTATGGCACCTTAGATTAGGTCATATTAACCTTGACAGAATTAATATACTAGTAAAGGATGGTCCTTTAAAAGAACTAAAAGTTAATTCTCTACCAATTTGTGAATCTTGTCTTGAAGGTAAAATGACTAAGAGACCTTTCTCTACAAAAGGCGAAAAGGCCAAGGAACCACTTGAGCTTATACATTTGGACATCTGCAGTCCATTGAATGTACAAGCACGTGGTGGTTACAAGTATTTTGTCACATTTATTGACGATTATTCAAGGTATAGATACATATACCTAATGCAAAGGAAATATGAAACTTTTGGAAAGTTCAAAGAATTCCAAGCAGAAGCTGAAAAGCAATTAGAAAAGACGGTGAAGACTCTTCGATCAGATCAAGAAGGGGAATACTTTGATACTAAATTCAAGGACTATATGATAGAACATAGTATGATAGAACATAGTATTCTATCACAACTCACCACATATAGAACACCACAATAAATTGGAATTGCAAAGGGAAGAAGGACATTACTTGATATGGTTAGATCCATGCATAGCTACTCATCATTACCCACTTCATTTTGAGATATGTACTACAAACTACAATATATCTTTTAAACATAGTTTCATCAAAGTCTATTCCAAAAACACCTTTAGAGTTATGGAATGGTCGCAAACCTGATGTGCAACATATTCATATATAGGGGTGTCCAGCGCATATGCTGAAAGGAAAGACCAGGAAGCTAGAACTACGTTCTAAAGTATGCTTGTTTGTGGGATATCCAAAGGGAATGAGGCGAGATTTGTTTTATGGTCCATAAGAAAATGAGGTATTTGTATCGACAAATGCTGTTTTTCTAGAGAATGATTATATGACAAACTATAAACCTCGTAGCAAAGTTGTACTTGAAGAGTTACTTTCTGATCAGATCATACCGCAACCGACAACCATTGTCGAAGGACAAAATGAGAAGACCATATCTCCAGATCAGAATATCATACCACCTCGACGTAGTGGGAGGGTTATGAGACCACCAACTCGCTACAGGGAAATTAGAGAAGCATATGTTGCTATCTCTGATACTGGTAAGGATGATCCATTGATATATCATGATGCAATGGAAAATTCTGAGAAGGAGAAATGGCTAAAGGCTATGAACCTTGAAATGGAGTTCATGTACTCCAATTCAGTGTGGGAACTTATAGATCTACCTAAAGGGATAAAACCCATAGGGTGCAAACGGATTTACAAGAAAACACGAGGAGTAGATGGGAAAGTTAAGACTTTCAAAACTAGGCTTGTGGCAAAGAGTTATACCCAAAAGGAAGGAATTAACAATGAAGAAACTTTCTCACCTATAGCTATGCTTAAATCTATTCGGAATCTTTTATCCATTGCTGCATGTCTTGATTACGAGATATAGCAAATGGATGTCAAGACTGCCTTTTTGAATGGCTATATTGAAGAAAGCATCTATACGGTGCAACCAGAAGGGTTTGTAATCAAAAGTCAAGAGCAAAAAGTTTACGAGTTGCAAAGGTCCATCTATGGATTCAAACAAGCTTCAAAATCTTAGAACTTGAGATTTGATGAGACGATCAAATTTTATGGTTTCGATCAAAATATTGATGAACCTTGTTTATACAAGTATATAAAAAATAAAAAGGTGGTCTTCTTAGTTCTTTGTGTAGATAATATCCTACTCATTGAAAATGATGTAGGGATATTATCTAATGTAAAGAACTGGCTCGCCAACCAATTCCAAATGAAAGATTTGAGAGATGCAAGTTATGTTCTTGGAATCCAACTCATAAGAGATCACAAGAACAAACTGTTGGCGCTGTCTCAAGCATCATATATCGATAAGGTGCTTATTAGATTTTCGATGCAAAACTCTACGAAAGGTAATTTACCTGCACATCATGGAGTTTATTTTTTAAAAGAACAATGTCCTAAAACACCTCATGAGAAAGAATACATAAGACAGGTACCCTATACATATGTAGTGAGAAGTCTAATGTATGCCATGTTATGTACAAAACCTAACATTTGCTATGCGGTGGGTATAATCAGTCAGTATCAACCCCACTTAGGATTAGATCATTGAGTAGCGGTTAAACATATTCTCAAGTATCTCAGGAGAACGAGAAACTATATGCTAGTATATTCTAGTGAGAATTTGATTCCCATTGGATACACTGATTTTGATTTTCAATTAAACAAAGACACACATAAATCTACATCTGAATCAGTGTTTACTTTTGGTGGTGGAGCCATAGTTTAGAGAAACATTAAACAATCATGTATTGCTGATTCGACTAGAGAAGCTGAATATATGGCTGCTTGCGAAGTAGCTAAAGAAGCTGTTTGGCTCCGTAAGTTCTTAATTAATCTGGAAGTCGTTCCAGGTATGGATAGACTACTCACACTGTATTGTGACAACAATGGTGCAGTGGCAAATTCAAGAGAACCTAGAAGCCACAAAAGAGGAAAGCATATAGAGAAATATCATTTGATCAAAGAAATAGTACATCAAGACGATGTGAAAGTTGTAAAAATAGCATCGGATAACAACCTTGCCGACCCTTTCACCAAGAGATTACCTGCAAAAAGCTTCGAGGCACACTTAAAATGCTTAGATCTCAGAGACATGCCTTACCTGCTTTAGGACAAATGGGTGCCCTAAAAGCTGTAACATTATACACATTGAAAATAATAAATAAAGTGACATTTATAATTATTTTGGTTGCTTATATTTATTATGACTACTTTTATAAACATCAAGAAAATTCTATGATTATTTATGTTATTATAAATTTAGCATATAAATATTTTATGCTTAGGGATTAAATTTATAGATAATAATCTAAATAGTCCGTAATAATTAATTAAAGTTTGAGATCTTTAATTAAATATTACAAATACGGTCCAATCTCATTTAGAATGAAATAATCATTATTCAGACTATTAATGTTGAAACATTAGATTATAGGTACTTTATATAATGAGATTATATAGGATTTGACCAGATAATTTATGAATCTTTAATAATCATCCGTTACAAATAGAGTATTTAAATTTATCACTATAATGATCATATATTTAACAGTCTTAATCCTAAGTATTTATTAGACTCCTATTGATGACATCATGTTTTTTGACTTGCATGGTCATAACTTAGCATCTTGAAAACATAATATAATAAATGACTGGGAATAATATTATACAGATATGAAATCCACTCCTTCCTTATGAAAGTTAGAAAAATAGTTCTCTTGAGTGATGATTCAAAGTTTGAACAGTAGAGCGCTCGTTCATAAAAAATTATGAATTAACTGTTCATTAGAAAATTATTGGAACTCAAGGATAAAGATATAATAAGAGAGGTAAACGAAAATTGAACCTAGCTCGTATTATGAACTATTTATGCAAGACTGACTTATATGTAATTATTATATCAATAGACTACTCGCTCATTTTCTTTAAGTAATTTTACTATAATATCAAGAGTTCAGTTTCAAGTTTTTAGTAGACTAACATTGAAACTAATAAATTTGACACATTAATTAAAGAATTTGATTAATTGTCAAATTTATTGGAGCTTGGGTCATAGATCCATAGGTCCTCAATGTCACCTCTAAAACACTATATTGGATTTAATGCACAAAATGAATTATACATATTTAATTTGAAATTATTGAATTCTGAATTAATTATTTCACACTTGAGATATTAATGTGACAAAAAAATATTCTCTGTGACACATAATATAATGTGATAAATATTGTCACAATTTAACTAAGCATTAGTAATAAATTAATTGATAATATTTAGATAATATGATTATTTAAATATAATTTTAAAATTTATTCTTAGTGGTTTATTTTTGAATTTAATATATATATAAGTTTTTATTTTATATTAATATTAATATATATATATATATATATAAGTTAAGGAATCTGAATTGAATTCGTTTCCTTTTTTTATTTACGTTTTCTTTTTAAAACATTTGAGATATATATATATATATATATATAATCAATAATGATTAGTTAATTAAAAAATAAAGTAAAAGTAAACGTAAATGGGTTTACATTTTACGTAAACCTTATACATAAAAATATATATATAAATAAAAGTTTGAAGAATTTTTTTTCTCTTTTTTTTTTTAATAACAAAAGGATAAAGAATTTAAAGTACATCTTTTTCTCCATATATTTGATATAGTGGTTATTTTAAATTTGAAATTAATTGAAAATTAACTAACTGCTCAAATATAAAAAAAGGTAGAGATAACTGTTATTTCTACAGATCTATGATTCACGTAACTTTTGTAGAAAATTCTCAAGGAGAAACACTGAGAGTTCTTTTCTGAAAAAAAAGTCTGCTATCGCATGTG
The DNA here is from genome assembly GCA_946598075.1 of Artocarpus hirsutus. Lineage (NCBI taxonomy): Eukaryota > Viridiplantae > Streptophyta > Magnoliopsida > Rosales > Moraceae > Artocarpus > Artocarpus hirsutus. The sequence continues at coordinate 12,422 of CAMOHE010048073.1, forward strand.
TTGAATACATAGCAGATTCAAAAAAGTATGAGGTTGATTCATTCTTACAATTTGACACCCACTCGTCTTTCTATTGGTGTGGAGGCCTGAATTGAAAGATCGTAGTATCAAAGAGGAAAGCTAGGATACCCTGATAGTCTCCAAAAAGGTTAGTAAAATTTCTAAAGCTTTCTATTGTTAATTATAACTATTCCCGATGAACAAAGTTTTTAAAAAATTTTTGTTTGTCAACGATCCGTTCATTCCGTTGCGTTTCATATTTTATTCCAACATGGCGTTCAAAGCATCAGTTATACAAGTTCTTTGGAAATACACACATGCAATAAACCTGTTTGTTGCCAGCAAGGTCTGGATCCCAATAACACAAGTCAAAAAACTCATCAATTTCTTCTTGTAACTTCTTTTTTGAAGCTTTAGATATAAACAGGAAATACCTTCAATGGAAACACCATTAAGCTATCTAATTTAAAAAAAAAAAATACCTCCAAATCATTGAAAAGCACAAAAGATGACGATGCTGCAAGGTGGTTAGCATTATGCAAACAGAATGGATGGGATGACTGAAATAAGCAAAAGTTGAAGATAGGACGACAAACTTTGGTTGTAGAGGAAGGAGTTTCTTTTGGGAACAGCAATCCAATAGCCAAGAATAACGAATAATATCTCCATGAAGCTTTGCTGCCTGATATTTAATCCCTGCAAAAATTTATTTTTCAATTCCAGCCACCAGAAGCACGTGTTTGCAATAAAATGATGCATGGTGGTGAGTCTCTATAGTGATGTGTCTATCTATGTGTGTGTGTAGAGAGAGAGAGAGAGAGAAACAGACCCTTGCTTTCAGCTGCAACACAATGAGTGACTGAGTTGTTCAGATTCATGGAGAAAGTGCCCCCATTTTCAACAACCATTTTGTGTAATGAGTCAAGCGAATGAGTTGGAGGCACATTCACATAGTCTGAACTTGTCAAGGACAGTTTAGTAAAGCAGGAAAAAGAAGGATTTGAAAACACCGCAACAAGTCCCATATTTCGGCACATAAATGTATAAGGTAACCGCAGAAAGAAAAGAAAAGTAAATCACGTAAGCAACCATGATTTGAAATGCTCATTTTTGCAAGTAAAATGCTAAGCGCTAGCTGCCTTTTTCCATCACAAGTACTTATCCTCCATCCAACCCTTCACATCAAACATCTAAACTAGATGGTTGATTTTAGGAATTACTATTACTGATTGTAAATAGACTTCCGAAAAGCTTAGATGGTAAGACTGAATTCCAGCAGCCTATGACTCTCCATTTCGCAAAGACAAGAACATAAAGACATGATATAGATTATGTTTCCTGAAGACAGTTTTTCCTTTCAAAAACTTGACTTAAAGAGATAGAAACCAGGTAAGCATAAAAAGTCTAGCAGGATACAAAACATCATGTTTGAAAATATTGTCTCGTCCTCCTTAACAGCAGAAATATCTGTTTGAACAACAGACAGCTTCTTTTCCTCTTCCCTTCTAGAGGACCTCGTGCGTTTTTGTTTACCATGTTGCATTGCACCAGAATCTGTCCCCTTATCCTTATGGGTGGTGCCATTGCTCATCTATACTAGCTCTATAAATGCTGCCATTGAAAAGACAAGGGAAAGAAAGCAGGAAAAGAAAAAAAAAATTATAATTAGATGAAAATATTGGTAGAAGCTATATGTTGTAATGCACTAATATCTTTTGTCGATGACATGGTGGAAAAGTAGTGAAATTTAAGACGACAAAAAAAGTAAAAAATTTGCTGCCCATAAGCTAAATTGAAAGCCAAAAGAAGCGCAAGAACACAGCAAGTCCTCTTACATTGCACATCAAGGCATTCATGCCAAGGCTTGTCATATCTAACTCGGTCAACACATGGAAATCTTAGGCTGTAAGGTGCGGCAAAAACCTAGAAGACAAACAAATTAATAGAATACTTGTCAGGTCGTGAAAGAGCCTATAAGGTAACTTTGTACACAACAATATACTCTACTTTACAAACATATAAAATCTAATACGCTAGGGGTAAGAACACACCTCAGATCTTATAGTTCGAATGTCACTGGTAATAGAAAGTATTATCGATCTGCAACACAAGGGGGAAAAAATAAAGAGGATAATTGAACATTATCGTAGGAAATTATTATTTGAACCTTCATACAAAATAATATAAACTTTTCATACTTCTCAGGGCTGTCAATCCAAAAATCTGACCGCTTTTTGGAATTATATGTCACATGATAAAGCTTGGTGGTGCCTTTTTTGGATATTCATTCTTCCTGACAACCCACAAAAAACGGAGTCTGTTCAGACTTCTATGTAAAAGGAGGAAAACAAAAAACGTAAGAAATAACTGCATCTTGGGTATTTTGTGACGTGATAAGATTTTAGACCACAAGAGCAGGCGCAACTAAGTCAACACCATATTTACAACGAAATTTCTTTTCCAAACAATTGCTCCAAGAATTACCTGAATTTTATTCATGTATCTTATTGTATGTTTTAGGAACGCTGAAAGAACATAATGTCATAGAGTAATCTTAAAGTACCCGAAAAAAGGTTTCAACTTCTTTACAACAGCATCTAGATCCTCATCAGAAAGTCCAGAACCCACCCTACAAAACGATATAAATCTGCAATAAAAAATTTCTATTAGAGCCATCAGTTTACTTGTCATTTACTTGGAAAAATTGATATAGTACTTACTAATTGCAATTTACAAACAATCCCATTATCATTTGAAGATACACAAACTAGAAAACAGTAACCTAACAACCAGCATCTCAATGCCCTATGGATTGTCCATCTTCTAATATCAAAAAAAATAACATCAGGAGAAGCTAACTTATTTCACATCGAGAAGAGCGCAAAAGGAACCAGGCAATATCCTACCAAAAGGCCGTGCACAAATCTCAATAAATCGATTTTTTATTAGCTTGAGAATACATACATGCCTATATGTACAGAGAAATGGTAGAGCGTAGGGTAGTTATTTCGAGTCTCATATAATTAGAAATTGGTGGCAGCACAGATATGTTGTCCCTGTGAATCATGTTGCATATTTAGACACAAAAATATTCTTACCGTCTAGGATAGGTATTTGGTGCTGGACGCTCTGCAAGGCCCACTAGGAATTGAGCCACCTGCCATACAATTACATTCCTTACAAAACCATCACACCAAGAAGAAAATAAAAATAGAAATAACGCTAATATCAATAATAATAAAAGAAACAAAACAAACAAACAACAAGAAGAATGAAAAGTGACCTCCCCTCCACAACGTCCGGAGCCATAATAACGGGTAATAAACTTTTAGAGAAATTTAAGATATATGTTGCTTTAGTGTAGACGGGTAAAAGAAATTACAGACCTATTCTAAGAACATCCAGATCAGACCAAGAACATAATCAGGCTTCAATTTCAACCACTTTCACTCCGGTCACTAGGTTCCCACTTGGAACCAAGATCCTTTAGAACAATCCCCTCATCTCTATAATGATGAGAAACAATTTTATTTCAACAGATCAAGAAGACAAATAATTGTTAAATCAAACTTAAAAGTATAAAACTCTGAACCTAAATACAAACTCAGAAATTGAACGATAAAGAGATCCTTATTGATTATGTAACTGAAGATTACAAAGAAATCCCACACACAAACCTAGGTAGAGATTTAAGAGCCTGCCCGCCTCTCCCAAGGACTCCCCATTTCCCCACTAATCAGACCTTATCCCTTTCAACTAATCCCCCTCTTATACTACTAACCGCCCTCTTACTCAACATTAACTAACTCAACGACAAAGCTAAAGTAGGACTATTGGGGGTGGTGGGGGGGTGGGTGTGGTGGTGTTGGGGTGCTCAAGATCTTCTCCTCTTAACAATGGCTTCAAGCTATTTTTGTTTTTTTCTCTTATTTTTCTATTTTTTTAATTTTTTTCACTGGTGTACATACACATTCTTTTAACAAAAAAATGAAAACAATAATTTGAAAAAATTTTAATTGTATCATAATTTTTTGGAAAGGAAAAATGCAATTTAATCAACTAATCAAACATACACGAGCGTGAATTTTTGATATCTTTATAGCATTCTATTACCTTGTTTTCCATTGTCATTTTATTTTGATTGCATTACCCTTACATAAACGAAAATTCATTAATTACGAGATAGACTCAAAAGGGTAGAAATTAATCTTTTGTATGATAGTAAAGATGGACACTAGAAAAGTTAAGGTTAATAGTACTTTGTAATTAAAGACCTTTTCTGTGCATGTAATAAATTCTATCACATATGCATTAACTAAATTTTAATAAATACCTTTTTATAAAAATATTTTGTTCTAGCGAGCAATTCTTGGGATCGAAACACAACAGTGATCATACATTAAAAAAAAATTGTTAAGACAATAATTATCTTTTAATTTTACTTAAATAGTTGTTGCAGATATTAGCACCACAACACAAAATCAAAAATCCTGACTTTGTCACTGAACTAACTACTAACAGCTTTTACTCATCAGCTACTAAACCTACTTTTCTATTAACTGCCTTAACTAAATCATAAGAGAATATTCTATCAAAAGCTCACACAACTCATCAATGTAAAGAAAAGCTCCGCGTGTAAAATTAGCTTTAACTGTTATTTCTTTTTCTGCAAATGTAAAACAAAGTGCTTTCAAATTTGAGGGGAAAACAGAATTACGCATATCAAGAAAGAACACTGGTTAGTTTTCAAGACTACTGCTCAAAACTAGAATAAATTCACTGACAGTAAGTGGTGTCAAGCTACATATCTTTACAAATATAAAAGTGAGAATGCAACTTTTTGGTCCTCTCCTCACAGTGTTACAAGCGTAACTTCCTCAATGCTTCTTCTTTTTTTATTTTCTTTTCTTTTTATACTTTTCTTACTTTTATCCACTTTTTCTTCATTTGTTTCTCTATTATTTTTTAAATTATGATCCTTATAATTTTTTTTTTTTTGCTAAGACACCTTTTATCTATAGTCTATAACATCTTCTCTTTTTTTTTATAAGAAACTATTCTTCATTAAATGAGAGAAATTTATACAAAGAGTTGGATGGTTGAGAAATCCATCACAAAACATAAAAAAAAACAAAATACAAAAGAAAATTTGTATAGGACTGCTATGAAAAGATGTCATAAAACACTAGGCCAATTCTTTAACCCAGCCTATCCTAAATCTTAACAATCACCAACTAACACAAATTAAACCAAAATAATCCTCCGACTTAACGATATCATGAATAAAGGGAAATCCTTGAAGGACGTATCTATGGATGCCCAAAGAGAGGCCAAAAATTTGGCCTTCTCGAACAAGTCTTCACTATTTATCTCCTTTTCTTCAAAAATCCTCTGGTACCTCTCAAGCCAAACGCATAATGTACCTAGGACTATTGCTCGCCACATTTTTTTACCTCCCCTTCCTTTTCCAAACCCGAATAACTCTTCAACCAACAGAGACTTACTTTGGGCAGGACATACCCAAGAAAGCGAGGCTGCCCCAAAACCTTGGACCACAATTTTCCAACCATCTTGCAATGGAGAAATAGGCGGTCCGCTGATTCTCCATTTTCCCTACACAAAACACACCAGCTAGGAGACAAAGCAGTGTAAGGGTGTTTCCTCTATACTAAATCACAGGTATTCAATTCCTTACGAAAAAATAACCAAACAAAAACCTTAACCCGAATAGGAACACAAGATTTCCAAATGAATTCACTGGTACGAAAGAGAGATTGGACATTGATTCAAAGAATGGAAGACAGAGTTACAAGAAAACCTGAAAGAGCCTACAATCCAAACTCTCGAATTAGTAAGCGAGTCGTGTAAGGAAAATTTTGCAGGGAGTTCAGATATTCTAAGAAGTCCTCACACTCTCGGTCATTTAAATTCCTTCTAAATCTATAGTTCCAGCTAAGGAAAAATCCTTCCTCAGTCACCAATATCTCCTTAATCCTTAGGCTCTTTCTCCCTCACCAACCTATACAATCTAGGAAAGGCGACTACAAAATGCTGGTCGCCACACCATTTGTCTTTCCAAAACCTCACTCTACTTCCATCTCCTATCTTCCAACGCACTCTTTGAAGAATGAATTTCCATGGATTCCTATGGGTGCCTCTGGTAACAGGGTTAGAGTCCCAACCATTGGATTGTAGACTGTATTTGCTCTTGATAATAGTAGCCCAAAGTGCATCTTGTTCCAAGGGGAAATGCCACAACCATTTAACCAAGAGAGCTTGATTTTTCTTCACCAAATTCCCGACTCCCAAGCCGCCGTCCTCTTTGCTAAGAGAAACAGTCTTTGAAGCTATCAAATTGTCAACCGACTCTCTCTCCAATCCATCCTATAAAAACCATCTCATAAGAGCTTCAATCTCCTTTGCCACCCCAATCGGAATCTTAAAAATGGAGAGGAAATAAATCGAAATGCTCAACTGAACTGATTGAATAAGAGTAAGTCTACTCCCCTAGACAAGAATCCTTTTTTCCACCCATCCAATGTCCTTCAAATTTTCTCCAACATAGGGTTCCAAAAGTCCCTGGATAGAGGGTTCCCTCCCAAAGGTAATCCCAAGTAATTCATTGGCCAAGAACCCACTTCACAACCCAACTCTTGAGCTCTTCCCTAAACCACCTCTTCCTCCAACATCATCGATGTTATGAGCAATATGCGACCAACAAGGTTCACCTAAAATATTAGCAAAAATATGCAACATGGCCTATTTAAAAAGTATTTACAAGTCACTTTGTGCATGTGTTTGTGTAAATATTTTACAAACAACTTACTATTAATTTTAGACCAATCTACTTTACAATAGAACAGCAGCAAGGAAAAATAAAGACCTAGATAAAAAAATGATGCGAAGTGGATAAAACAGCAATTGAACGGTTAAATCTCCAATCAACTATGATGACAAAAGCAAGTACTACATTACTAAACAAAACATATATCAACAAAATGTGTAGTACTAATAAGCTCTATGGACTTTCTTTACGTGGAGGATGACGAGTATTGAGACCACCACCATCTTGTAGCAAGACTTCTAGACAGCCCTTCAAAGGCTTCACGACTCTTCGAAGCAGCTCATGCCGTTCCTTCAAGCTCTGACGTATTACACTTGTGTCTCCAACATAAAAAACATCAAATGCAACGTCTAGTCGTACTTAAGTCAAGGTCATTATTCTTTGCGAAGTATTTTTCCTTTTCACTTGAAAAAGTATACATAGGTAGTTGATTTTTCACAATCCAGACCATGAGAATACGCCTTCAGTCTTCAATAATGAAGCTCGACTATAACCCAATGAATTTAAATGCAAAAAGATACAGCATAACCGCATCAAGAAGAAAATTAAAGCAAAGAATCAACGTAAAAAGGAAACCCAATTCAATATTAGACTACATAAATGTAGACTTGCAGAAAGAAAACCAGGCGATCATGATCAAATCCTTCCCTTGCCGCCTTAGCCACAAAATAGCAAAAATAATGTAAGCATGTTTATATTTGTACAAATGCAAGTTCACGCTAATAGGAAAAATTCTAAACCGTAACTAGATATATATAAGTAAAAGACCTATCTCCTGGTTTGAACCAAACTCGGCAAAATCATTCAAAGATGTGTCCCACACCAACATTTCACCATCTAGTATAAACCTGACAACATTCAAGGAAATTGATTAAAAAAACTCACTGCGTAAGTTAGAAAAGCATGACTTTTTGAGATGGTGACCTCATTATATATGCATGTGTATACCTATCAGCCAGAACATTTTGTCTAATAATGTCTGACATTCCATGTTCATATTCAGTATGATCAAGAAAATTCCTGCATGAGAGAAAGTGATAAACAACATATTGATCATCATAAAATAGAAAATATTTCAATGTTTCTGCCTATGGAAAAAGTGAGATGACATTCAAATGTCTTGTGAGCTTGAAATTTATAAATATAATATAGTGACTAATAACATAAATAGCACTACCTTGAGAAGTAGTGTATTTCAGTTCCATTCTTGTAAATTTGGATGCGATCACCATCAAATTTGCACTCAACAACAGCTTTCTTTCCATGAAGCTGAAGAGACAACAAAGAGTGGAGGACAGACAACAGATCACAAAAACATAAGCATCAAGGAAAGAATCAAACCTGAGAATCATTTACATGAAATGAAGAAGATTTTCAATGAATCAAAACAAAGAAAAGAATATAATCTTGCCACTGAGGAAAATGTCAAGGCTGTCAAGGATAAAGGACAACACTAGCTACATTAAGAACAGCTAATCTAGTTAAGAATTTTTTTTTTTTTTTTTTTTTGGTATCAGATCTGCTTCCACGCAGTAGCTGCATCAGCAACTCTCATAGACAAACTGCTTTTCCAACTTCGATGTCCTACATATAAAACACAATAAAGTTGTAATTGAATCGATATTAAACATGTATTATAAAAAAATAATAAAATAAAATAAAATAAAGAACAGCACAGATACACATTTAACTGTTCAAAAAATCCAAAACAAAATACGCATAATTATCGTTTCAACTGTCATACTTAGGCTGAAGCAACATTAACTGAAACGTAAATAACATTTGCACTTTCAGGTGCATCTTAAAGTTTATATAAAAACAATTTACATTTTAATAATTTCTCAAGAAGAAAGGGTTACGTGGAGAAAACAAGTTTAAAAAAACTTTAAATGGAAACTGAATATACAAAAAAGACGAGCAAAGACAAACGCAAGTACATGCAAGAGTGTAAAAGAGAAACATAGATCCATTCCATATTTATAGTGCACCTGAGGCTTATGGCGTTTACTCCAATCTCAAAGCTTTTCATAGACGAATTTCAGGTCACAGGTGACATTGAACAAGTCTTCTGCATCTGGATGAAACTCATGAAAGATGCTTTTTTCACTGATCCCCAACTTCAGATCTACAAAAGTAACAATACAGATTGGAACTCACTGCGAATTAAGGAAAAAATCCAAATACAAGTGTTAATAACCAGCACCTTTAAGAATAATCATAATGATCCACTTCATTTCTTGTGCATTCGTCTCATTAATCAAAGTAGAAAGAACTGAATTCTTCTCTGACGTGTTCCCATTGTTGTATCATATAACACTTAATAAAATATGTAAATCAACTACGCCCCTATAAGGCTAAATCAACATGCCAAAGATTCTATTAGTATGTACAAAAGACGCTAATATTATGCCTGCTTTCACTTGAAGCCAAGCGATAGAGCAAGTCATTCAGCTCCTTAATTGTTAAACCACCAGAAGCCCTTCCTTGCCTGCGCTCCAGTACCTGTGTCAAAAATATCAGTGGAGAAGCAATTATAACATTGAATTGCATGAATCATTCAGAAATTGCGTCAAACAGACTTGGACCTCCCAACACAGAGAATAGTTGCCGTTAATATTGTGGCACCTACATGGCTTTGAAGCTCTTGTTCCAAAACCGAGCTGCTAAAGAAGTTCAGGGCATTTTTAGATTAAAAAACAAATGAAACACCCAATGACCGCATTTTGTAAGTTGATCTTCATTTCTTTGATTCCAAGCAACTGAACTCCCATGGAGATAATAAAAGCACAAAACAGACACCCACACAAAACTTCCTCAAAGAACGGGAAAAAAAAATACCCTGAGGACTGATACAAAGAAAGCGAAACAGAATTCTACAAACTCAAAGTCAATGCCATGAAAAAATTAATAATTCCAAATAAAAATCTAACAAACAACTTGCCTAGAAAAATTCACCCTCAACTATAGATTACATATCGAGTAGAACCAAAAAAATGCAGTTTTTATCCATTACCGAGTATTAAAACTGTTTTTTAAGCAATCAAAGGTTTTCTTTTCCCAGTGTAACAGCCATAAATTAGCTCATAAAAACCACAACTTCCTCAACTATCTCCTCAGAGAGAGAGACGGCGGACCTCGGCGGCGACGACGGCGAAGTTACCGGCGAAGGCGCCTGCCTTGAAGGCTGCGGCCTTGGCGGCGCCGCCTCTGCGCCAATTGATGAGGCGGAGCGCGTCTTCGGAGTCCCTGGACATGCCGAGATCGCCAATGAGGGACGTCGCGAGTACGGACTCCTTGAGGCCGCAGGATCCTCTTTCGCAGTCGAGGTTTGGGAGGATCAGACGAATGGCGGGAAAGTAGTCACGATTGCTGCAGAAAATGTCGAGGAACTTGCGGAACTTGGAGCGCTTCTTGGCGGCGGACTTGCTCCGCTGCATCCAGTTGAAGAGGCTGCACAGAACATTGGTGGCCTCCGATGGTATTGTTGCTGGTTGTGGAAGCTCTTTGACGACGTCGTTTTTAGCTGCCCTCCGAATTCTGAAATTGAATTTTGATTTGGGGGGTTTTATAGGAAGAAGCTGTTGGCAGTGTCGCTTGGGAGGGAAGGACAGCTTGAACCGTATTTTTTTCATTTCTTGTTATAAAACAAATGCAAAAGAGGTAAATTATAAAGCATAAAACGGAGACACCTAAGACAGATTGAGATAGAGATTATCCTATTATTCCTCATTTTATTGTGCATAAATACAAGCTTTTAAAAGTCATATATATATATATATATATAGGAGAATTATAAAATAAGAGAGACAAAATGTCATAAATTATAACAATAAAATACTTATAAAAAAGTGTTAATAGGAGGTTATATGAAAGTTATAGAATATCAAATATTAATGATAATAAAAAAAATAATGCAATTTATGAGAGAGTTAAAATATGAACATCTAGGCAAATAAACTAATTTTTTCATAACACTTCCCCGTACATGTTGATCACTTAAAAATATATGTCATATTAAAAACCTTATCAGAAAAACCCCGTAAAAACAAATCCTAGTTAAGAACATTTCTCAAGTTGTAACTAAACAAATTCGATGAATGCCATCCTTCAGGTGCTCATGCATAAAAAAGAGCTGTTGGAAACATGTTTTATTATTTCTCCTTAACTTGGGTCATTACCGTTACATTCTCCCCGTATAACGTCGTCGGACTTCCTTTGCTAAATAAAAGGTCATATGTTGATTGAATATATTGGAGTGAAAATCTCAACAATGCCAACAAGATAACTATCCCATGAATTGCAAATATTTCAACATGATTCAAAGATGTAATGATAATAGTTTGTTTTATAGATTGCCAAGATATAGTAATACCACCATATGTAAATAAGAAGCATGTGTATAATTATGTTTTTATATGGATTGAAAAATATCAATAAATTATAATTTAAGCATTTGAATAATATAGCCACATCAAATGTTCCACAATGAAAATAAAATATTTGTTTATCACTTTTTCGATGTCTTTGAGAACTATATCTTGCTAATATAATAGCAAAGACTGTTGTTTGAGGTCTTGTGTCATTAGAAAATACATTAGAATACTAATAGTACTATTTGAACTAAGAATTTCTTCAATATCACCCGGATAGAGAAAATGATAATTTTTCACTTTAAGAGATCAAGAACATCCTTATTCAAAGGATCAAACAACCATTAGAGAACACATTGGGAGGTTTTAGAAGGTGAACATCAACATTAATAAGTCAATTTATTTTATAAGACTCTTCGTTGGATGTTTAACACTTTAGGATGTGTCTTATTAAAACCTTACTAGATAAAACCCATGGCACAAAAATTCTAGCGAAAGAAAAGAGTACTTTTTTCTTATAATACGTTGCCAAAATTGCCTCTTTAAAAATCTCATCAGGAAAACCCAGTAAAAAAACCTAATCCAAGGGGAAAAAAAGTACAGTGCGTATTTGTGTCACTCTTGTATAGCAATAATGGTTCTCTCAATAATAATTGATTTGATAGAAAATGATTGCGTCGATATTTGCAATAGACTATCTGAACTTGTTACCTTTCTCACTTTTGTTAATATTTCAACTATCGCTCTTTAAGAGCTCATTTGTCATAAAGAATTTCATAAATATATTAGCTATTTTTATGGGTATACATGAAGAACCCTTACCCGTATTTATTTTTGAATTTGTAGAATAATGATACAATAATTATTTGCACATAAACTCATATACAAGTGAGTATAAAATATTGTGCACCTTGTAATCAAATACTTGTCATTCTACTAATTATTTTGATAATAGCTCATACTATAATATACTAAATTAAATATTGAGATAATATACAAAACATTATGTAAAAATTCAAGACTTAGAATTATTTTGGTATATCCTCATAATATATAATTATCAGATAAATAAAACAAAAAAATACACAATATCCCTAAAAGCTTTTTAGGACAATTTTCTTATATGCAAAAGAAATTATGAATAAGCATTCTTTTAAGTAAGTCTCAATTTTCGGTAAAATTTCTTATATGAGATTTGTCTTCTTAAATTTCTCTTAATAATCTCTTTTAGGAGTTTCTATACATAAAAACAAATCCAAAAGTTCGACACATTATTAAGAAATGGAGAAATCAATTTGCCAGCACTTTCATTCTTTATATATTATAAAAATAAAGTGGTACCATATTACTTCTGGATTGCATTTATTCTCACAATAATGCATGTAATTTCAAGCTATATCTTTTAGACATTTTAAGTCCATTTAGGACTTTTTACAAATATCAATAGATTGTTGCAACATGTTTATCAGACACACATGTTATTATTTTATGTATGACCAGACTATCAAAATGTAATGCTTATTCATCGTATATAAGTATCGTTACTCACATTCTTTATAAGTATTCTACAAAGACTTATTGTTATAACTCATAATTTATTCTATAACCTCCTATATTTTCATATGCACTATTTCGCATGAATATTCATTTATACCCTTCTAGCTTTAATATTTAAAATATTTTGGACTATTGGTCATACAATGGTTGTCAAAGAGTGGCTTCATCCTATAGTAAGTGTAGAAAGACACCACATATGGGTCTTATGTAAACATGCCTTCAAGATTAGCAAATTTTGAAATATTTAAACTTGTGAAACTTGGGCTCATTTTACGTTCTTGGTGAGTCCATTAAAACGATGCTAGAGGTGGTGGAAGAGATAGTGGCCACATAGGATCTTTGTAAGAATGGTCTTTGGTGAACTTTGTGGTAACTGAGATTGAGAATCTATGACTAAAAGTGATGATTGTTTCTTTTCTATAGCTAATTCTTCTTTCTCTTTCTCACATTTCTCTTCCAACAGTTGCTCCTCAAAATAGGTGAGCTCCAAATGTTCCTCTTCGTTTTCTAACATACCCTTCACATATTCCTAATATTTTCTTAGGATTTTCAAACTTTCCCTATTTGAAGTATCTAATGAATTTTGCGGTTCAAAAGTTGACTCCAAAGTTTTAAGTTGAATTTCAGGCCAAGGTTCCAAAAAGCTTAAATTGTTTTCCCAATTTAAGTTAGTTTTAAAACTATTCAATCTTCAATAATCATACTCAACCATATCTTCCAATAAATACTAGGCTTCGACTATAGTTAAGTGGTAAAAAGTGATAGTACTATCTCCTTTTTTACCCAATTTCTAGTTTCAAGACTTAACTCATCATAGAAAAATGCTAAAAGATAATCCTAAGAAAAATCATGGTAAGAAAATCTATCTAATAAATTCTTATATCTCTAGCAAGCACTATAAAGTGATTCTATGTGTTTTTTAGAAATACTTGCAACAAAATATAGATAAATTTTTCAAAACATTTTTTGTTATATTTTTTTATTTTTGAAATTCTTTAAAGAAAAAATTTTCAAGCTGAATAATGCTTAATTAATCAGATTCCTAGATCGTTGGGGGTCAAACTCGACACATGTAGAATTTTCAACTTTCTTAGGCAAGGGTTTCAACCTTGTAGTTGTGGGATCAAGTCCCAATACTGGGCCTTTTGACAGAACCTAAAAAATTTTGTGATTATCTAAACTTACAAAACAAAAGACAAGATGCTAAGCTTTTCTTTATTCAAAACGAATAAAATAGTGAATGAAAAGCATCCGTCCCTTTTTCTTAATTTTTAATTTTTGAATTTTTGATTTTTTTTATTTTTTAAATTTTTTAATCTTTTTAATAATAAACACGCTAAGTAAAACATGCAAATAATTAAAATAATATTTACAAAGGATAGGGATAGATCACTTACTTATTTTCCCACTTAATTTAGCAATATAACGAAGCAACGACACCTCCTTGACAACGGCACTAGATTTTTGTGTGTGTATATTGCCCAAAATGATTTTTTAAACGTGGATGTTTATATTATACAAAAGTTTTCAAATTCACAGGGAGTTAGGTAGTTGAAAGATTGATAATTTTCAGTTTAAAGTGGAAATGGATTTTTCAAAACAAAACTTAAAGGAAAACAAATATTTTTGAGAATTTTAACTCTAAATAATAATTATCTAAAGCATTTGATTTATTCTATCTTTTCTCATTAATTGCAAGCACGTTTACTATCTCTATAAGTCAACCTAAAGTGACAATAGAGTAAGCTATAATATAGTAAGAGTTCTCCTATAAAAAGTAGCAAAATAATCATCTTTCACTAATGATTTGATACACTAATTATGAAAATTGAAACCACTGCCACTACAATTATAATTAACATAATTTTAAGATAGAAAAGATAATAACAAATCAAAAGTAATATATTTTAAATGAATAAATTTTTGCATTAATTTTGGCGGAACATCGTCTTATTAAATGGTTGAAGAATACACTATACCATCATCTGTCGACAATAAATCAAGCATTACCAAGCATTTGTTGTGCTAGTTGATATCTATAATACATCAAAAACTTAACTTAATAAACATGGATGATTTCTGTATTATTAATATTAATTAAGCAACATAATTACATTATATAAAGAAAGTATGACTAAATTTATGCAAGAATTGAGCAGCATAACAATATTAATAATAATTACCAAAAACATAGAAATATAATTTATTCCATAAAATATAAAACCATACCAGAGTACTATACATACAAAATCATCTATTTGCCTTACCAGACTCTCTACATTAATTTAGACATTATTTTATTATTTTCAGTGGGGTTGGGGGAGTACCCTAACAGCATCTCCTCCCAAAAAGGGGTATTGTTGAGCTAAAACCTCAATAGTTGAAAATTTGAAGAAATTGCCAAAAGGCCGTGGGTTGTGTTGTGATTAGGGGGAGGCAAGGTATTTATAGTGAAATAATTTTACTATTCAAAAATTTTTTATTAATATTTTTATTTATTTATTTATTTCTTTTCCTTTTTTTTTCAGTTGCTGGAATGATTTGTTTTATTATTTTTTTCTCTACTGCGTTGATAGATGTTCTTCACTATGCAAATTTTTGCAAGTAATTCGATGTGGCACGTAGGTTTGAGGTATGAAGATGGAACAATCTGAGACATCTATTTCACGATCTAATGGCTGTAAGACGAGTAAGAAAATAGGCCTAACTGGGCTAACTAGGACCACAAACACGAAGCATTGGATTTGGTCATAGTAAGCTGATTGGACGGATGAAAACTAAGTGCACGTGGGACTACTACATTAGACCTAGATTCGCATGCACACCTCTGACACTTCATGCATTGTTGTTGGCGCGTGTGATGTAAGGGCCAATGAGGTAGCACCACGTGACTCTTACTTGTAGAATTCAAATCTTTTTTAAATTTTTAATGCATTTATTGTCCGTTTTGGTCCATTTTGATGTCTTTTTCTCTGTTTTTCCTCTAGATTTCAAATCTAAAAACAAATAATGAAAACAAAATTAATTATTTTATAAACATAATATTTACAATAATATTAAACATATTTATTTTACACTAAAATACATAAAAATAATTACAAACTTTCAAAATTTCAGCCTCTTTTGATTTGACACAGATATGATTTTAAAGACTCGAAAATATTTTTTGAAGTTAGTAAAAATATAATAAAACATATTTACAAGCTAAAAATTTATTTACAAATATGGTAAGACCCAAAATAAAATCACATTGCATTATTTTTATGGTTTTATTGTTTATAGACTAAAAATATATTTAACACACTAAAACGACTCTAAAAATTACCAAAAAAATTATTGAACATAGAAACATACTAAAAATACATTTTAAGCATATTTACGCACACAGACACAAAAATACTAAGTAACACAAAAATTTTATTAATTAAAAGATTTAACAAGAAATGTTAATGCAAAATAATGATATTTAGCTATAAGAAATGTGCGTTTTTACAATCTCATCAACTCATAAAAATGTTTAGAATTTAATAAAATATGCTCATAAAAACTTCCCAACAAATTTAAAGTTCAAATTATTATAAGCAAAAGTCATATGCTAATAATTCAACAATAGTAAGAATATTCTCATGTTAGAAATAACGCAACTTATGATATTGCAATTACGTATACAACAAAAAGAATCATATAGCATAACAAAAATGCCATTATGATATAAAGAGGGATCAAAACAAAGATTTGAATACATAAAAGAAAGTGGTGAAAATTAACCTTATCAACATGCCATCATAAGATACAACGCTACAAAATAATCCATGCACTAAAGTTAGTGTCAAGAGAATCTTCGAGTCTTGTGTTTAGGTCTTTTTTATAATCCAAATTTATTGTTAACTAAGAAAAGCTATAAATTAGATTTAAATTCGAAATCTAAAAGTATAGATGTGACATGATTCAAAATACACAATATGATTTCTATAAGTCTAACATGTAGGGTAAAAATATAAAGTTTCAAAGCGAGTCATATCATAAAAGGGCATAGTAATAGTTGCATGATACATTGTCATTTTTTTAAACTTGAAGTAGAATAAGGGATTGCTTATGATAGTTTGTGGTTTTACTGTTAGGCAAAAGAAAAGAAAGATAAGTTAGATATTTTTAATTGGTGTTTGAATAATGCATAGAAAAGAGCTTTTTGATCTCTGAAAAGTTTTTAAACTTGTTTGGTTAAAGCCCCATTTGGAATGGCTTAAATAAGTTGTTTTGGCTTATTTAGCCCAAAAGCTGCTTTCGAACCTGTTTGGATAGATAAGCTGTTTAAGCTTTTAGCTTTTATAAGAACTGTCAAAACAAGTCACCTCTTTGTTGCTTATAAAAAAAAAGTACTTATAAATAGTTTTTTATTTATCTTTTTAATTTATATTTGTGAATAACGAGTTATAAATTTTGTTTATAACCTTATATTACAATACTTTTGATAATAGAAAAAGCATTTGACTTATTTAACCAAACAAGTTTAAAAGTTCTTTTAAAATCAAAAAGTACTTTCCCATGCTCTATCCAAGCACTACTCATAAAAGCTCTAGGCCTCTAGCTTATGCTTCTCTTCTTCCACTACTTAAAAGCAAAAGCACAAGATATCCCAAATGGTCCACAAATAAGTCAAAAGCTCTGATAGTTTTAAAAAAAAATAAGACAATACAAGAATATGGATAGAATTTCTAATTTGTTATCTACAAGTAAAAGGGTAAAAAGGTAAATATAAAAGCTTTTCATTAGCACTTTTTTCATATAAGCATCAAGGAGGTGGCTTATCCTGAAAATGTTCATAAAATTCAAAAGCCCAAACAATTTGTACACCTAAACACGTCCAAAAATAACTTTTGAGTTGAATAAACAAAAAAAAAACTTATTTTAAGTCATTCCATACAAGACCTAACTTTTTGTGCTGAGGAAAAAAAAGGGGAAAAGGGCTAAAAAAATTATCGAGGGTGGTGCATCCACATAACTTGCAGGCAAGAGTCCTTGCGTGACATATAAAATCTCTCATGAAATTGGTTGGATATAGAATTGATGCAATTCTCCTACACCACCCCCACCAAATGACCAGTGATGAAGTCGATTAATTTTTCAGCAACAAAATTAAAATCCCTATTATATGTTTCTTTACGGTAATATTAATAAATATTGGGAAATGTTAGTGTGATTTTTCCACTTAAAATCAAGAACAAAAATCATTGTTCCCTAGTAATGCCAGATAGATGAATAGCTTAAACCTTACCAAAGGTGCACATTAGTGAATTTAGATAAGAGAGAAAGAGCAAAATAACATATTTACGTTAAAACTTAGTACATATTGTCATATAGTTTTAAAATCTGTAGTAAATATTATATCATAAGAAATTAAGTAATATCTTATTGAAATTGAGAATAAAAACACCAAAATACCTCTACCTCTTTATCTTTAATATCTCTTACTCCCTTCCATCACTGGCATCGCCGATAGCCAAGAAATACAATATTTACCAGGAAATATTATATTTACCATGCAAATATAAAAACTCACTAGCGACTTCACTAGATCTCTAACGACCGGAAAATATAATATTTACTAGGATATACTATATTTACCGTGTAAGTACAAAAATTTACTAATGAAATCGCTGGACCACCAGTGGTTGAGAAATACAATATTCATAAGGAAATACTGTATTTATGGTGAAAATTCAACAACAACTTCGTCGGACCGCTAGCGATTGAAAAATGCAATATTTATAGAGAAATACCATATTTACCATGTAAATATAAAATTCATCTATGACTCCGCTGGGCTAACTATCGGGAAATACCGTATTTATTGTGTAAAAACAAAAATTGACCAGCGACTTCACTAGATTGTCGGAGGCTGAAAAATACAATATTTACCAAGAAATATTCTTTTATTGTATAAATACAAAAATTCACTAGAGAGTTTGTGGGACTACCACGATTGGGAAATACAATATCGAAAAATATCATATTTACCATGTAAATCCAATTCACTAGCAACTTTGCCAGACCACCAACGGTTGGGCTATACAGTAGTACTCTAGTAACACTGTATTACTGTGTAAATAAAAAATTCATCGCCGATTTCACTGGATCGTTGGCTGTCGAAAAATACAGTATTAATCTAGAAATACTATATTACTGTGATACAAAAATTCATTGGCGATTTCGCCAGACTTCACCAACACTGTGATAAAAAAATGCCATATGTACTAGCAAATACAATATTTATCGAATTTACTGTTCTTTTTTCTTCCTACACCATATGAACCGGTGAGGAAAAATGATCAATGAGTTTCTAAAGCAAAAATTTTAAGAATATTCACATTAATTTATCCAAATACATAGCTAGAATGCCAAAAATATTGAACGTAATATAAATAAGCGTATATCATATTCAAAAAATAAAATAAATTAAGATAATTAGAATACAAGATCCATAGAATATATCAAATTAATCCAACAAATTAATAAGATAGAAACACACAAAAAAAAAGATTAAACCTTATCTCTAATGTCCAGAAAGAACAAATAATAATAAGTATAATTAATTGAGCATTTTTCTATGACTACACTACTAAGCTCATAAGAAGCATAAGTTTATACCTTATAAGCATAGATTTCAATATGATAGTTAAGCCTTTGATCAGTTATACCGATAGGATCTAAGTATACGAATCAAGGATTTTATTAAAAGACCCAAAAAAATTGTTTTATGTAAAGATTCGTGAAATTTCACGATTCTATGATTAGGGTGAATTCTGTAATGACCAAGAAAATCCTAAATTAAATAATTTAATTTACATATTTAAGTCAAGGATTTTTTTTGGAAAATATCATGTGTAATTTGTGACCGAAGGATTTACAAAATTAATATAAATACTCTAAAATTCTATAAAAAAATTAAAGTTAAAATTTATTAACTTTAATGATTGAGTAACTCAGTTGATAATTTCCACAGTGATTTAAGGCGAGAGAAATTTCAATCTATAAATAACTTGATAATTTAGATTATAAGAATTTTCAAGTATAGTACGGTTTTAGTAGTGTAGCAAGAAAAACTCTAAAGCATAATAATTCCTTAATTGCCTATTAGCTAAAAATCAGAGTTATATGAGTAGCATTTTCGATAAAAATGCTATCCGAGTTCTAGAATTGGCCCTTTGAAAAAACTATGTCGATTTTGTGATGCCTAGCATTCTCACATACTTATTGGTCATTGCATTGCATGTTTTGTAATATTATGTATTTGATTCATGAGTTTGATTGACTAATACGATGCCTCTATCATAGTAATAATGTGCATTAAGTGTTAAAGA
Source organism: Artocarpus hirsutus (assembly GCA_946598075.1). Classification (NCBI taxonomy): domain Eukaryota; kingdom Viridiplantae; phylum Streptophyta; class Magnoliopsida; order Rosales; family Moraceae; genus Artocarpus; species Artocarpus hirsutus. The sequence continues at coordinate 32,554 of CAMOHE010048073.1, forward strand.
TGCATTAAGTATTTGATAGGGTTCCTCAAAGGTGGATTCGATAAGTGAAGAAATGCAAAGGAAGTTGTAATTTTTTCTTTATGAAATTGTGAGAAATTAAGTTATGAAGCTCATATATGGTTCTAAAGTGCAAAATTGAATAAAACAGACATGTTTAAGCTAAATGGGAAGGTTTGAAGTAAGTTTTGTTGAGTAAATGGGCCAATTTATGATAAGAATCTTTTACATTGATGCCATAAGAAAATAAAGTCACCAATGGAAAAATGATGTGAATTTTATGCAAGTTTTATAGTTTGAATACCTTAAATACCCTAATTCCATGTGATTTTTGGTGCGTAGGCTTTTGAGTCCCAATTAGGGTTCTATTGGGACTTTAAGTGACTTGTTAAACCTTTTTATTTTATGTTTAAGTGTATTTGTAGGAATTCTAAAAGGAATACTCAAGTTCCATTATTGAAAAGTGGATTCAAAGATATAGTTTTTAAGTGCACCGAAGTATCGATGTGAGTATATGTACTTAAATTCGGTAAGCGAAACAATTAGTTTACGACTTAGGTTGTGCTTGAGACATTGTATGAGTGTTTAGTACACAATTAGTGAGGCGAATATGCTACTGGAGTGACACCAAGCTAAAAAATAGGAAAGTACTTCATGATAAAGTAATTTAGATGTGTGCTTGGCTCTTTAAAAGGTTTTAAGCTACCAGGTGGATCTAACTCAGCTAAAAATCTCTAAGTCTTACCTTTTCCTCTTCTCCACAAATTTCTCAACCAGATAACAAGGGATTTAAAGAAAATTTGAAGGGGTTAATCAATTTTGGTTGGTGAAATCGCGAGAAAACCCTAACTAGCCCAAGGTAAGAGCTGTTTCAGTTAGTATTTTGTTTAACGTTGGTTCAGAGGGTTTTCTATAGAGTTAGGATCTAAATTTTGAAAATTATGTCCATATATATGTTAGTTGGAAGCTTGTAGAAGTGTTTGAGCTAACTCAATTATAAAGTGGTGGTTTAGAGCTTGTTTCTTGGAGTAATCTAGATTTAGGGCAGCTTTTAATATGGTTCAGATTTTTGATTTAATTACCTAAGCTAGGAATCTCATTTGGAGCTGAAAATTTAAGAGTATCTCACTCTATGTGTTGACTAAATATCCGTAAAATAGTTTTAGAAAATTGTTTGTGGCCTGGGAGTTATGGCTCTTATATCAGGGCTGGTTCTAGGAAGTGCAAAAGTAGAGAATTCGGTGTTTTGTGATAATTTTGTGTTTTAAAAGTTATGATTAGAATATTAAACTATTTTTAGAGAATTGACAGGTTAATTAAGCTTTGGGGGAAGCTAAAATTAAGAGGAAATGTTGCCAAAATTTATAGAAAAATGAGCTCCTTAATACTTTATTGTTAATGATTGTTTGAGTGATAATGATGTGGTTAAAATGCTTAATATTACAGAGGTGTTGAGCATCGGATCCCTTGAGAGGAAGCCCAAGAATTCATTACACATTACTAAAGAGTAAGGTAAGTTGAATTTCACCTATACTACCATAATGTCGTGCATATGTTTTGTATATCAATGAATGTGATAATTGTGCATATGATTTACATGCCATTGCTGTAAGTATAATCATATATATGCACGGCATAATGAAAGAAGTATACCAAAGACATTGATATGAAGTAAATGAGTATGAAATTATCTTTAAAGATATTTCAATGACTTGTGACAGGTTTAATGATAAGTAATGATGATAAGTGTCTCAACGTAGATGTCCGGACCTTTATGTCTCGAGGGAGACTAACTTAATGGAAAATGCAGTGCAAGATGCTTCCTTGATGCTTACAAGGGAGAAGAGGAGTCTGCTAATGTATTATTGTCCCACATGACAATATTTGAAATAAATGATTATTGATATGGCCATAAGGTCTAATGAAGTATCTAGGATACCAACATGTCCATGGAACCCTAAATGCGTGCATAAGATAACGAAGAGAATATGAAGTGAAAGAAACGACATAAATGAAGATTTTCGTCATGAACTCATGTATGTTCACATTATCATTATGCATTTATTCTACTTACTGGGCTTTAGCTCACTTATTTATGGTGATGCAAATGAGGGCACTTCCCAGCACTAGCTGCAGATTAGATGGTTGGCTGCATACTCCCAATGTTCATGACTTGTATATATGGACTAGCTGGCTTGTCCTTTTGAGGCCCTAATATTTGTATAGTTTTGAGAGCCTGTAGTGCCTATGTTTGGTAAACGATTGTGTCCATTTTGAGATATGTATTATATTATATATATTTGACCAGCCATTTGGGTTTTTGTGAGACGGATTATAGTTTCATCCTCAAGTTAATTTTTAAAAAGTTCAAATTTGCTCTGATTTTTATTATTAAGTCATATACCTCATTAAGATGATATAAGGTAAAGGTAAAAGTAGCACTGCTTAGTATGATTAGATGGCTATTTTAGAGTCATACTATATGGGTGTTACAGTGCTAGTATAGAAGGAAGGTTTGTTTAATAGACTATCTATATACAAGGTTTGCAGGATGAAGGGAAACATAGTCAAGTAGTAAGTTCATGTTTTTAATATACATTATTATGTATGGATTCAATATATCAAATGTATGTATGTATTGGCCATCTATTGTGAACATATGTGAGAAAGGATGAATTGAATTACAGGAAGTCATGGTTAGAACTAGGAGTCGGGTTGAATGTGATGGGGAGAGTAGTACTTCTAATGATTGAGATTGTAGAGATGCTCGTCTTGACAGGCTTGTTGATATGATGGAGAGGTTCTTGGAGCAGTAAGCTAAGTTACAAGCTGAGCGACCTATAGCACCACCACCACCTCCATTGCCACCTCCACTACCCCCTCTTCCTCCACCTATACCAGCGGTTAGGAATGAAGTGGTGGATGCTGTGGGTAAGCGATTTCTAAAGTATTTTACGGTATTACAGATTTTAAAGTTGTAGAAAATTATATTCGTACTATGGAGCAGTTTTTTGATTGTGCCAGGTCCTAAATACTAAAATAGTGTATTGTGTTGTAATGATGTTGAGGGAGCATGCTAGTTACTGGTGAGATACCATAATAGCCATGCATAATATCAATGATATGACTTGAGAAACTTTTAGAAATTTACTTGAGGAAAAATTTGTGACATTTGCCACCAAAGAAGACAAGAAAAAGGGAATTGGCTAATCTTAAACAGACCTCGATAACTGTTGTTGAATATCTGAGGAAGTTTGATGAATTATCACGTTATGCTACTTGTCTAAACAATAATGAACAACAAAAAATCAAGCAGTTTCTCTATGGATTGAATCTTGTGATTTATAAAGACCGAGAAGTGGCTATCTTAAAGGAGCAAATCTTGCAACAATGGCTAATAAGGCTTTAAAGGTGGACAAAGCAGAGAGGAAAGTCTGGGATGCCCGCAAAGAAGAGAGAGAAAGACTAGATTGAATGAGGAAATCAATGAAAAGGGTTCTAGGGAAATAAAAGTAGAGGACAACAACAATAGCAGCAGCACAGCAACAATAACAACAGCAGCAACAACAACAAAGACCACCTTGGGCTCGAGGAGGTCAAAAGCGACAAAGTAACTAGAACCAAGGTTCATAGGACCAAAGCAAGAAAGCTAAAGATTCTGGTCAGCAATTATAGGCATCACCATCTACTTGTAATTGGAGGCATCACCATCTACTTGTAATTGGAGGACTGAATGCCCTAAGTGTGGAAATTTTCACCTTGGAGAGTGGAGACAATGAGTATGTTTTACTCATGGTAAGCCAAGATATTATGTGAGAGATTATCCTTCAACTTCAAATGATCAACAAAAGAGAGTTCCTGCTAGGGTTTTTGCATTTACATAGGTTGAGGCAGCTTCACGTCCATCAGTTGTCACAGGTGATACTCTTATTCATGGAATTATTGCCCATGCATTAATATATTTAAGAGCTACTCATTCATTTACATCTAAAGAGTAGTGAGAAAACTGGGTAGATAGGTAGATCAACTTGAGATGCAGTATAATGTTACGCTACCATCTAGAGAAATTATGCAGTCAAGTCAGATACTACGTGCGTGTCCAGTAATAATTGATGGAAGAGAGTTATTTGTGGATTTAGTGGTATTGAACATGCCAGATTATGAGGTGATTTTAGGCATGGATTGATTAACAAAATATAAGGTCTACATGACTATAAAAGGAAGATAGTGGCGTTCAGACCTTTCGAAGAGGAAGAATTTTCATTGATTGGTGGGAAAAATGGGTTGAGAACTTTTATGATATCAGCATTGAAAGCTAGAAGACTATTAGATAGTGGATGTTTGGGCTTCTTAACTAGTGTTGTTAATATGCAAGCAAAGCAAAGAGTGAGAATGAAAGATATTCCAGTTGTGAATGAGTTTTCAAAGGTATTTCTAGAGGATTTACCAAGGTTGCCACCGAGCAAAGAGCTTGAGTTTGAGATTGAGTTGATGCCTGATAAAACACCCATTTCCAAGACACCTTATAAAATGGCACAAGTTGAGTTGAAAGAGCTAAAAGTTTAATTACAGGAACTATTAGACAAAAGATTTATTTAGCCAAGCTTGTGCATTGGCGTTATTTGTAAAGAAAAAAGATGGAAAAATAAGGTTGTGTATTGATTACAAGGAATTGAATAAAGTAACAATGAAAAATAAATATCCTTTTGCCTTGTATTGATGATTTGTTTGAGCAGTTACAAAGAGCCATAATATTCTCTAAGATTGATCTGCGGTCAGGTTATCATTAGTTGAGGATTAGGGAAGATGATGCATCAAAGACTACTTTTTGGACTAGATATGGTCATTATGAGTTCTTAATCATGCCATTTAGGTTGACCAATGCTTCAACAGTATTTATAGATTTAATAGCATAACTAAGAACTCATAATTCATAATGACCATATCCAGTCCGAATCTTCATTCAAAATCTTATTATAATCAACTTCCTTCGCAATATGATCAGAAACAAGAACAACCAAAGAACAAAATCTTGAAATGTATAATTAGTACGCATAATTAATACACAAAAAATCAAAGCAAATACGAAAACACGGAAATGTAATTACCACCTTTGCTTTGTCTACAAGACGTCTTTGAAGAACAGAACTAATAATATCATCAATGTGCTACTCAGGAACATCTTGCTGACCAGCAGCCGTATAATCAATTAGCTCCTCAAGCTCGCGATCTCGGCCGAAACTCGTCGCGATCTTAGCTGGACTTTGTCGCCATCTCGGCCAGCACGAATTCGTTCTCCGTCATGCTCCTATAAATCTGCTCTACGAAATGGTTTTTCATTGCTCTGTCGTCGATTTATCACTCGCGATCTGACCAAACATCGATGGTGATGGGGTAGAGAATCATGTGAATCCACTTCGGCGTGTTCCGATTTGAGTTGGATGTCGTGGAACGATCCTCACCGAACATCGACGGCGACGAAGAAGACGATTGCGGCTGACGGCGACAGGAAAATTGGGTGAGAGAGAGGGACGAAGGAGAGTAAGAAGAGGAGAGAGAAAGGAACGAGCTAATAACGGGGAAAGAAACCAGAATGAAGAGAGAGAGAAGGGAGGGCGGAGGAGAGAAAGAAAATCTGAATTTGAAAGCATTTTCTAATTTTTTTTGTTTTTTAATTGTACTTTAGTTTTTTACGTTTTTAAAAATCCATTGGCATTAAATATGCTATTTTCTTCACGTTTTCAAACGGCTGAAATAATAAACTTAAAAAATCAGCTATATTTGTATAATTTCTCTTTAGATAATAGACTTTTAAACTTTTTACATTCTCCAAATGGCAGCACAAGTGATGGTGAAGAATATCGAAGCCCAGAAAGAAGAACCATACAATTCCTTTTCGAATAAAAGTAAACAATTGCATTAACAGTAGGTGAAAGATATTGGCATCTAGATCTCAAGGAAAATTACAAACTAAGGTTTAAGGGCACGAACAATCCACAATCCAACTTTCATTACATGGTTTCAGTCGAACAAGGATGTTTAGAACGTCGAGCCATTAAATCCAAAGAAAGGTCGCTGCACCAAAAAAATAAATAAATAAAACATTAACTCGTCAGTAACCAAAGGACATAGCAGAATGGATGTGGGAAAAAGAAGTAGCAAGGAAGTTCACCATACTGACATACAAGCACGACTACAAGTAATCTAAGTTTATCACTCTCAGTAATTGAGGCATTAACAATCCCATCTTTTAACTTGCATTAATTTTGTGTAAATGAGAAAGAACATCAGTGGTGCTCGTTACTACCAGTAACATAAGTCAAGTCTCATATATGCAAGACCTAGGAACCTACTCAAGGTGAGTTATGGTGCCGAGCACCACTAATGTCTTACAGCACTGCTTAGATTGAAGAATGAACTTGTGAGCCTCCAACTATGGATTGAATTTGTGAGTTTCATGTCTTATAGCACTGCCCCGACAGATGCCTTATAGTACAAGTCACATAATGAGAGTCTCACATATACGTAAGACCTATTTTATGTGAATCATGATATCAAGCATCACTGATGCCGTGTAGCACCCTTCGGGCTAGGATTGAAACGGTATTAAAACTACAGATTTTTTCTTTTTGGCCTCATGCCTCCCTCTCATTCCCTTTGTTTCCCTGACGTCTTTTCTCTCATTTGTTTACTCTCTCTATTAATTGCAGAAACGTTAATTTCTACAGATGAAGTTCGGTATTGCAAGAGCAACAGCCTAGCTAAACAATCCGTTCTCACACAAGAATTAAAAACATCTAACACTTTATTAAGTTGCAATCTTCCCCATTTTATAACTAAACCAAGCACAATAACCTCTTGATGGCTGAAAAAATTAACACTCTTGTAATCAATATCAAAAGAATTAAGGATAAGTTCATCGTTTCAAATTTTAGGCCGTATCGTTCTTTCTTGGCATACAGTTTCAATGACAGGAAAATGAAAAAACAACTATAAGTATTTGGCAAGTCAATTTGACACACCTGAGCATCATAGAATTTGATATAGAAGCGAGAGCTGTCTATGGAAAGCTTGGTTTGCAGGATTTCCGCAATAGTTGAACTCAATTTTCCGTTGACACTTGGTCCAAGGCCCCCAATGGAAATCAATTCTGCATAGGCAGCCGGTTCTTCGGTGCCGGAGAATGAAATCGGCACTCCCCCGTTTATCAAAATCATCACATACTGAACAATTAAAAGAGAGACTACATGAGTACTTTCATGTAACCACTACAAAAGAAAAGAAACAGTTGCCACAAGAATCAACACAGTAATGTTATACAAAACGTATTAAAAGTTGAACCAACTATATTACAAAAAAATAAATAAATAAATAAATAAGCGGCACCAAATAGCGCACATGAAAGGCAAGCAAGACATAGTACGTTTATTTATTTATTTTGAAAAATGCATAGTACATTTCAGAATTCACACTTTGGCATAATCAATATCAGAAGACGTATACATATAGAATAAGAAAAACATCTTAGAGGATAAGATATCCTTCAAACAGTAAAAGAAAAAAAAAAAAACTCAAGCTACAAGGGAAAAATCTTAAACTAAAGCAAAAGACACACAATTATTGTCGTCCTAATACATCTTTCCAATTTAGGATTATCAAGGAGAAATGAAACCCCTTGAAAGTTTATCCATGGATGCCCACAGCAATGCTGAGAATTTCACCTTCTTAAAAAAGGTCATCATCTCCATTTCCTTTTCTCAGACCAGATATTAATAAAGCACTTAGAACTGCACAACAGGAACTGAAATATGTCTGCCAAGTTCAATTAAAAATAGCCAAAATCCTCAGCAAAGTTTACTCGACATTACGAAATTAACTATGCTTCAAACAAACTAGACCAGATTATGGGAAGAAGTTACAAACAACCTTGTTAACAAAAGTAATTAACAAGTAGAAAGGAGCATTTCATCAAGCAGTTTGTGGGCACAAAAAATAAAAAATAAAAAGTCTGAGTTCAATAAAACCTTAAACAAACTATTAGCCTGTCGGAAACACCGGTTCAATCCAAGTGGTTTTGTTACAGCATTTTCTCTCAAAATTTAAAACTTTACAGTATTTTTAGTTTGAACTTTTCGGCTAGAACTGGCAATGCAAACGGGCTATATATATGTTTTAAACATAGGAAAATGTATATACACACATATACATAACTTCAAGGATTACATAGGCTCTAGAGAGAGAGAAAAGGAGATTACAGACTCAGGTTTGCCAATGATTTTGGCAACAACTTTGGTGGCGTCTTTGAGAATGTCAGAGGCGACAACTGGGTCGACTGGGACGTTTGTGAAAAGGTTCAACGTTGGCATTGTTCTCTAATCTCTCTCTCTTCTCTTTTGCTGTGTGTTTCCTAGTTCCTAAGAGCTAAAACAAAGGAGGAGCCTTTGCTTGCCTTTGTTTCAAAACCAGATATTCAAGATAACGTCTTGTAAGCTAGGAAATTACCTTTTTGTTTTGGTATTTTTTTTTCCCTCGTATATGCCGCCAATAGTGGTATGTCTAAAAGTGCCCTTTGCATGATCGATAAGTTACTAACCTTGCGTGCTCGATAAGTTACTAACCCTTGATTTTTTTATTTTTTATTTTTTGTGTTAAAACTCGGCATACATCTTATCTCTTTGAGTGTTTTAATCAAACCTGTTGATGATTTTGTTTTATTATCGAGATTAACTTGCTAAATGCATTGAGATTTTTCGTATCTGAATTAGTGTTTGTATTTCTTTAATTTGAATTAAAATTACCATTAAAAAAAGTAATCCGTATACATACATATATACATCTTTCGGACTTTTTTTTCCTTTGCACTGCACTAAAAATCAAACAACAAAACTTTAATTTTGATAAATAAAACCATTTGATTTTTCCTTTCTTTTTTCTTTTTTTTTTTTTTTCAATTGGGGTGAAGGTTAAACTCCACATGTTGTGATAGGTGTAAAATTACGACTACATTATATCTGCTACCACAAAAGTTTAAGATCTAAAATATAAAAATCTGGCACAATGTGTTGTTATAACTAATGATTGTCAATTAGTAGAATAAAATGACCACAACTTTTATACAAATGCACTCGTAACTATAAACTTTTGTTGGTGGACGAATCTCTTACACAAAATACCCTAAATTTGTCTTCACCAAAAAGTGAGTGATGTGATTGAAAAAGTTTTCCAAATTCAAATAATACTTTTCTAGTTTACAAAAAATAGAGGAATAAATTGTGATGAAACTAAAACTAAGAGTTTAGATTTATGTAATCTCTCTTTTTTTCGATTCTCCATTTGAAACAAAGTGTTTGGTGGTGTTGTATAGGTTTCTTTTTTTTGCTCAGCAAAAAAAAGATCATTGGTATCATCCTACTCTTCATCCTTTTCATCACTATAAAAGTCGTGAGGTTCACCAAAAAAAAAAAAAAAAAAAAAAACCTGCCTTAATTCTACTTGAAGGATAGGTCCAATTTTCCCTCGTGCAACCACACACCAAACATCTCACACATTGGTCTGGCATGGATCCTAAAATAGGGTTGTAGAATATTGAACCTTGGCCTTCTAAGAGGAGAAGAAAAGACATCTTTATCGTTACACCAGCCCATTTATTACGATTTGTCCCCGATTAGAATAGGCTGAAATTTATAATAATGAGCAATTAAATGATAATAAGATGACAATTAGCTCATCTAAGGAGAATGCTAAAATCTTGGTCTCTAAACCGGATACAAAATCAGAATTAAATTATTACGATTTGTCCCCGATTAGAATAGGCTGAAATTTATAATAATGAGCAATTAAATGATAATAAGATGACAATTAGTTCATCTAAGAAGAATGCTAAAATCTTGGTCTCTAAACCGGATACAAAATCAGAATTAAACTACGTAAAGGACCAGAGTATAAAATTAAACCTACTAACAATTTCAAAACGCATAAGTAAAACAATAAAATCAACTCCATCAACCCAAAAAATATTATAGCATGTGAGAGCTTTATATTATAGTAAACTATTCCTTTACACTGTAGTATGTGAGAGCTTTTACGCTATAACAGTTAAAACTTATTAGTTCCAATTAAGTTGTTAAACGAATCATAAGAACTTAATTAGGACTCCTTTTAAGCATTTATATGGTTGTTAATATACGAAATATGTATGACAAGAATATATTCGGTACATCTCAGAAAAAAAGATTGTTATGGCTTTCGAAAAAAGAAAGATGGTCATGAGTTGTTGTTTTGGACAAATTTCGGTAGTGACCAGGAGATAAGCAAGACCTTTGAGGTATTCAATAACTACAGATCCTCCAATCTGCAAACTTCCGGTAATCTATCACGCAAAAAGTGAACAGAACCTGTTACCTGTTGATGAATGAATACAGAAGTAATAAAAGCGAAAGGAAGACAACAAAATTGCTATACTTGCTAGACACAGTAAGAAAACGTATAGCGTCCTAAACAAAAAGCGCGAATGAAAATAATAAAAGTTGTGTGGACACAATAATGGGGTTTCAAGCATGTGAGAAGCAGAGCCTGTAGGCAGAATCCGCTCAACTGATGAACAAGCACAAGGCTGAGAAAGATCACCATAGAATACGAATGGCATGAACATATTTCGAGTACGCATGTGGTTCCATTCACTATCAAATTCTCAAAAGAAAACAGGAAAAAGAAAACCGTCAAAAGTACAACTTTACCACTTCAATATGGTAGCCTTTTCTAGAAGCCCGAACTATCACGTCCATCTAAAAGACATTTCTTACAAACGCATGAATTAGTAACATCTTCGAGCACCAATTTTTTATACAGCCTTCACAAGACAAGGCCAAAAGTTTTATTTCAAATCACGATGACCCGAAACACTATATTGCTTAATAAAAGAATCAGAAAGTATATCGGTAAGAGCCAATCAGATCTGGTATACCAGGCCACAGAAGTGTTTGTGCAAGAGCATTGGCTCCTCAAGTTGTAAGTTTGCGCACAAGATTCTATCCATGCACACCCCCACCTTTTGGAATTCGGTAACAATTCTTGTTCCAGTTTACATTATTTCCTAAGGAGCGTAGAAAAGTCTCAGCATTTTGGAATTAGGAATTCTGATCAATAACTTAGCATCAGAAGCTGGAATTTTGCCTACTTGATGATTCTGGACAGATACTTTTTCTGCATTACAAGAAGCAAAATATAAAATAAATAGAAGTCCAAAAAAAATTCAAAATAGAAAGCGTAATAAATGAATTCGGAACAACATACTGACAAGACCCATAAAATGCTTAGATATATAAATAAGGCCAAATCCAACAAAAGGTTGCGTACACAACCACAAAAAGATAAGGATTACACACCTAGACAAAGGTTCATCACGCACTTAGTAGACCTCCAAGTAAAGATCCTGCCGCAAGAAGGCAAGACAATTTGTTCTCGCTTGCTATTGTTATAACTTCAGAAATGCCACCCCTTAGCACGCCAATATCTCCTTGCATTTTCCTTGAGACGGGCATCCTTAAGCTTCAAAAATAGCTTGTAAGCTATTTCCACTCTATTCAAAGCAAGTAGTTTGTTATTTAGCTTGCTGCAAATAAGTCTGCTTGGGCAAAAACCTTTTTTCAAACACTCCTCCATGACAAGCACAGCATTTTCAAGCTGCCCTATGTTGCAAAGTCCATTAATAACATACTCGTAAACTTCCACATCCGAAGAATAACCGCATTCCTGCATCTCGTTCCACATGTTCAATAACATCCCACATTTACCAAACCTAGAAAGTCGCATAAGCAATAGCTTATAAGCACTCAATGAGATTCTACATCCAACTCTTTTAGCTTTCTTGTACAACATCATAGCCGCATGAGGAGGACCATAGCTGCACAAAGGTTCAATGAAGGAAGTTACGGTCCCTGTAGTGGGAACAATTCCTTTTTCCAACATTTCATCAAACATTTCAAGCGCATCCGCTACTCTCCTAACTTTCAGAAAAGAACCAATTAATTTAGTGTAAGTATCAATGTTTGGCTCACAAGTACTACTCAACATACTGTTGTAATACTTCAAGCATTCCTCTAAATCGCCAACAGCTATATAATTAGAAATCATAGCATTGTAAGCACTAGAGCCTGGCATCCAACCGTTCTTCTCCTTCACGCTCTCAAAGATTTTAACAGCATCATCAATCCGACCGGCCCTCCCTAAACCCTCAATAAGGTGACTAAAAGTCGAACCATCAGGATCGATCCCATCTCCTACCATTACTTCCAAGATCCTCTCAATTTCACTGACTCTACCGAATTTTGACCATCCATTCATAACAATATTGTATGTAGAGCCATTAAAGGGTATCTTCCCTTTCATTGAATGAAGAAGGGAATTTGCAGCCCCGACATGGGATCGCCGACACAAACATAGGAGAAGCACATTCAGAGACTCGGTATCACAATCCAAACCTATTTCGTCCAGGTTCTGAAACATTCGAATTGCTTTGGAAACTTGTCGAGCCCTAATTAAACTATCCATTACAATTTCTAGTGTTTCCAAGTTGGGATTGACTCCTTCAACCCTCAACTGATGCAAAACTTCCACCATAGAATTAAGAAACTTTCTTCTACCCAATGCCTTGAGGATAACATGATAAGTATCAATATCTTTGGGAATCGTCCGTTGTTTAATCGCCCAATTGAAAAACATAACCATTTTATTTTCATCTAAATTCCCTCGATTCAGTACCTTACCAACAACTTCAACACTCAAATCCACACCAACATCAGTTAAAGCCTGCTCTATAGCAGTTTTACCTCTCAATTTCTGAAGAAACACACCACGCAATTTCTCCTCCGCCAATAAAAATCCATCGGCTTCTCTGCTGATCTCTATTTGTTTCTTCGAATTTTCCCGTTTATGCAGGGTTGTCATTGAAGTGCCACGCGAAGCTGGTAGCAAATTAGAGAGTTCATCAAGAACATAGCATTCGTCAATAACGCATTGATTTTTGATCCGATATTCGTTGTTCAGCGTATCAGATTGCTCATCTAGGCTCGAGAATCGAGATGATAGAATCAGTGGACGGAGGTAGGGAAAAAGGAGCCTGCTTCTGCTGCAACTCACAGATTGAATTGCCAAGAAAGGCCGAGAAACGCTGCGAAACGCCATAAAAAATTGAAAATGCTTATAAAGAGCAAAAGGGGTGCTTTAGTTAAATGCCTCTAAAAGGTTTCCACGGCGTTAAACTTAAACCTTTGATGCATACCTTTGGCTTAATAAATTGAGTAAGTTGCTTTCCTTAATTTTTATGAAAAAAGTGCGACTGGGTCTTTATTCATTTATTTATTTTTGGTTGAATTGAATCTAACCTTTTGATTTAGATGCAAGGGCCAAAACTAACAAAGTACGGTTAAAATTTAAAGAGCCATGTGCTCCTGAAATATGGATAATTTAGTAAAATCATAACAATAAATTTATTTTAATAAAAATTAAACCAAATAGAATAAAAAAAAAGCCACTCAAAAAAAAGAAAAAGGGCCCCTAATGATAGTCGTAACACTCCCAGCCCACCGAATGAAGAAGTCGAGAACTTCCTCTAACAAATTATTTATTGACTTCTTCTCCTTTGGATTAAATCACTGCCAAAAAAGAAAAAGGTTGATGTAAAGAACTCAAAATCAAAGACCAATCAAAAGTCTAACCCATTGTCTGTTTTCTTTTGGTATCGTCATCAAACATCTGGTATGTGCCATTTGATATTTCGGGCATTGGTGAAACAAACATATAGAATGTCAAAATCGTTAAGTGCATTGTAACACCTATTATTTTAACATGTATGATGATTAAAATTTAAAATATAAAATTTGTCATATTGAAATTTTGTAATATTTAAAATTTATTAAGTTGCTTTTATTGTCCTATTTATTTATAAAAATACTACGTTGGTATTTTGTAGTAAAAGTCTCTGAAGAGACAATTTCCCCTAATTATTTTCTTCTTGTCTATTTAGACTCAATTTCTCTCCCACCTATGACTCACCTCACATTCCCTGCTAAGTTCTCTGGGAATTTATGCAGGAAAACCAAACCACTAGAACAAGGGTAACTATCTGACAAGTTATGGTTTGAAAATAATAAATATCTTTCTATAAAGTTTGCAATTTTAAATAATTTTATTTTAATGAATATCAAACTTTTTAATTATTTTATTTCTAGATATTTTAAAATCGTATTATTTATTTTAAAACTCCATTTTAGTATATTTCGTACCAAAATAAAATTCATATATTTTTATTTTATTGTTACTTTATTTATTTCATAATTTACTAAAATTAAGTTGTAGAAATTGATATTCATATTTTTAGCATATTAATGACCATGGTACACTAAAAAAATAAATGGTAAATTACCATAATTTTAGATTAGGATTTAAGATAAGTATAATTATTTTTACACGTTTTAGGATAATAACATACTTAGAGTTTACATAGTGATCTTGACTGTGTAAGCTGAACATTATCAGTGGATATTTTGCAAAGAAGTAGGGATTCGATTACTCATCTTTTGTAAGGGTTTTGATTAATTAAAATTGATTGTTTACATTACAAGATATGCATAAGATATTTTGAATGTATATGAATATTACTCATGACACAATGATGTGGAACTTGTCCAGTATTGTGCAACAAGAATAAATTGATTTGACATGTATTAATATAATTAAGAAGCATGGTTAGGAAATTCCAACTTTATATATAACGAATGATTATAGAAGAATGGTAAGACATGAAGAGGATGGCGATAATAGCCTTAGGCACGAGTACCCTATAAGGTAAAATAGGGAGGAGGTGATGACACTCCTTTGGGTCGAAAGTCCTAGAACGTACTATATAGGAATCGACTTGGTGAAGATCTGGGGCTTGATGTCTTCTCACTTGACACTCTTAGAATAATTGAAGAGTGGAAAAGCATGCCCCTTTTTATTTTGACTAGTTGAGTGATGAGATACTCCATTAAAATGTAGATACCTAGGAACATTGATGAATCATAATATTTGTATATATGTATGTGTATAAAACTCGGTAATGATTAACGTAAGGTATTCACGGAATATGATCATAATGAATCTCATAAGATATATAATCATTGAAAAATAACTAACCATGCAAGTGTTAATGTGGTAATTAATAAGACCTAAAGGTAAGTAATGGTATGCCTATTGGGCATGTGGATGCTCATTTCTATTATATTTTCATCTCTCAAGTGAAGTTTAGTGTAACTTATCTGATGAATAGTAGGCGACAACACCACTAGTGTCGTGTTGGAATATCTTAACTTTATTTGTAACCCATTCAAAACATGTAAAATTCATAAAACTGTTGTAATGGCTGTGTTTGGACTGGAAATTGTAATTTGATAATGATGACTTTTTTTTAATATTTGGTCCTACACTAAAGCTGTGGAATGTTATTTAAAGCATGTTCTTATTTTCTATTTCTTTCAAAGTCCCATGGCATTATTTTATTGTTTTGAATTGGTATTATAAATTAACTTTTTTATATTTGTTCAATATTGCTAACCCCCACATAGGGGCATTACACATTTTGATATCAAAGCCTAAGTTCGGTTAACCTAAAGGGTATAGCATCCCCTTAAAAATCAATTTTTTGAAATGGTTTTAAAGTTAATTGTTAATGTCATCATCATTAGTACTAATCCTAGTTAAACTTTCGTGGTCAATAGAAACCATGCCGCCAAGACATCAAGTGCAATTGTCTAAACAATCATAACCTGTTTAGTAAGTCAACCTACTACGCAACCTCAACTAATGGAATAAGCTCAAAAAGTCAAGCAACCTAGCACAACCTCAACCAGTTGCATTAGAAGTAAACAATTAGGGACAGATTCTTCAAGCTTTGCAAAATGTATATAGACTTGCGGAGGTTCGTGACCCTTAACAACATCACCTAACTCTATTGAAAGAGTTCAAGAAGCAAAAACCCCTTGCGTTTATCGAAGCACCCAATCCTGCCATGGCAGAACAATGGCTTAATGGTATTAACAAGAAGTTGGATACTTTGAAAATCCCATAGGAATATCGAGTCAGTTTTGCCACGTATGTGTTTGAGGGTAAAGCTGAGTAATGGTGGGATCTTCAAAAGGATGATTATGATGTACCAAACCTCACTTAGGATCAGTTTGAGATGATATTCTGTAATACATATTTCCCTAGGGTCATAGACAAGCAACGCTGTGGGAATTTAAAAATTTGGTACAAGGAGACATGTCAGTAGCTTAATACCAGGCCTGATTCATAGAAATGTCTTGCTATAAACCTAGAGCTATGTCAGACCCCATGGTGAAGTGCAAAAAGTTCAAAAATAACCTAAGGCCAAAAATTATACAAATGATAGCTACCATCCCATCCAATGAGTTTCTTGAACTAGTAGCAACTACTCAGCGTGTATAGTTAGAGCTGAACATCTCATATGGAGAACACAAGGGTCATAGTGGGCACCAAAAGAAGATAAGCAAAAAGGAAAGGCCACAAGGACAAGTAACTTAGAATAATAGAGTGAGTGTTGGTGGTGGATCCTCAGCTAGCAGCCGCTTCCAACCATATGCTTGTCATAACTATGGACAAGTAGAACATTTGAGAAGGAACTGTCCCAATCGCCATGCATAGCCATCTTTCATTTCAAGGCCACAAGGTAGTCATCTTGGATCCACTGTATGGGGAGGGAATCAAAACTGAGGGGCATCCCAACAAAACTCAGCAGTTTCTCATGCTTTAGTTACCCAATTTTAAGGGTTCCAGTCCTAGTATAATTATCAACAGTGGCCATGGGGTTTGAGTTTCTATCCAAATCAGAACTTCCAACTAACTCATCAGGCTTCTGTAAATCAAAGACCATACTTTCCTAGGAGGAATAATAGTGCTAGTAGTAGTTAAGGGAATCGAGAAAAGAGGAACAATGATAAAGGAAAAGCAACAGCTCAGGCTTATGCTGTTACAGCTATGACTAGACAAGCAAGACAGGTCGACAACTTTGTTGTAATGGTATGATTCATGTATCTCACTCTTGGGCCCATTTGTTATTTGATACCGATGCTACTTATTCATTCATATCTCTATTATTTGCTCCTATACTACAACTAGAGATTGAAACATGTAACTCTCCATTAACCCTTAGTACACTGATGGGTGGAATAGCTTAAGTCTCTATGATTTGTAAATCAACGTGTGTTGTCATAAGGGAATATAGATTATCAGCTGATTTGTATGTAATAAACATGATAGAGTTTGATGTAATCTTAGGGATGGATTAGTTAACTAGATACTAGGCTATAATAGATTGTCACTGAAACCTGTCTCTTTATTTACAAAGAATGGCCAAGTCATAGATTTTCAAGCTAAGACGGGAACATTAACACCAACTTTTATGCTAAAAAATTGTATGGGAAGACAAAGGAATTTCACTAGTCTTAAAATGATCTTTGCTTTGAAGGGAGAATCACAAAGGAATGACTCATTTCCATGTACTCTTATGGTGGACAAATTCCTGGAAGTTTTTTTAGGACTCACCTCCATATACTCTTGTGGTGAACGAATTCCTGGAAGTTTTTCTAGATAAATTGCCTGGACTTTTGCCTAACGAGAGATCAAGTTTGTCATTGACTTAATTCTGGGAGCAGCTCTTGTTTCCATCGCTTTGTACCAGATGGCACCTGCTAAGAAGGTAGAACTAAGAAAGCAACTGGATGAACTAGTGGAAAATGGATTCATTTGACCAAGTACGTCATGTTAGGGAGCTCCAATGCTATTTGTGAAGAAACATAATAGATCGTTGAGACTCTGTGTTGATTATTGCTAGCTTAATCGGTTGACCATTAAGAATAAGTACCCCTTGCCATGAATTCATGAGTTGTTTAATCAGTTGGAAGGATCTCAATACTTCCAAAAGATTGACTTGCGGTCTGGATATCACCAACTGAAAATAAGGGAACAAAACATTCTAAAGACGGCCTTTCAAACTTGCTACGATCACTTTGAATTTCTTGTTATGCTTTTCGGATTGACCACTGCACTTGCGGCTTTCATGGACTTGATGAACCATGTTTTTTTTTTACCATACTTAGATCAATTTATCATTGTTTTCATAGATGATATTTTCATCAATTCCAAACTCTACAGACATTAACAGAACACGGCCTATATGCAAAGAAGGAAAAGTGTGACTTTTGGATGACGAAAGTCAAGTTCCTAGGACATGTTGTCTCTGAAGAAGGCATCTCCATGGACCCCTCCAAGATTGAAGCAATGTTGAATTGGGAACACCCAAAGAATGTGTCAGAATTTCAAAGTTTCCTCGGATTTGCTGGATACTATCGTCGCTTCATGGAGAACTTTTTGAAGATTGCTTCTTTGTTGATAATACTCACTAGGAAGAATGTTAAGTTTATGTACGATGATAAATGTGAGAAAGCATTTAGGGAATTAAAGCAGAGACTCACCAATGCACCTATACTTGTCATTCCCAATAATAAGGAGCCTAACATTGTGTACATTGACACCTGGGGAAATGGTTTGGGTTATGTACTAATGCAACATGGTCAAGTAGTTGCTTATGCCTCATGCCAATTGAAACCCCACAAGAGGAATTATCTTACATATGATCTCAAGTTAGCTGTTGTGGTTTTCGCGCTAAAAATTTGGAGATGTTACTTGTATGGTGCAAGGTTTGAGGTCTATAGATCCCAAAGTTTAAAGTATTTATTTACTCAAAAGAATCTCAATCTAAGACAATGGAGATCGACTGAATACATGGTGGATTACGATTTTAGCATTCAATATTATCCTAGAAAAGCAAATGTAGTGGCGGATGCTTTGAGTCGTAAGAACAATGAAATCATGTCTAGCTTAGCATTGGAGGGTTGGAGGTGAGCAATCAGCATCGCCAACTTTGACTTGCAACATTATGAAGATGATGAAAGCGCTCTCTTGTTCAATATGATAGTTACCCCTACATTAATCCAACAAGTGAAACAAGGACAATGGCATAATAAAGGATTACGTACAATTTAGGAGCAAATACAGAATGGTGAACTACTGGATGGATAGCAAATTAAACCAAAAGGATTCTTGCTTTATAAAAGAAGATTGGTTCTTCTAGAGGACCCTTACCTTAGGCATTCAATGTTGGATGAAGCACACTATTCTAAGTTTGCTATTCATCGTGGAAGCTCTAAGATGTATATGGATTTGAAACAACAATACTGGTTTCGAAGAATGAGACATGATGTAGCAACTTTTGTCTAATGCAGCAACTTTGTCTCTAAGTGCATGACATGACAACAGGTCAAAACAAAACATCAAAAGCCTAAAGGTGAGCTGAAGAGCCTACCTATTACAGAATGGAAGTGGGACTATATGACGATGGATTGTGTTATGGGATTTCCTAGAACTCAACTGGGACATGATGTATTTAAGTAATTGTGGATTGTTTAACAAAAACAGCCCACTTCATTCCAATCAGAACAAGCTATAACGTTTCAAAGTTATGTCAGTTGTATGTAGAAAAGATAGTGACATTACATGGTATAACAATGTCAATAGTCTCTAGTAGGGATACACGTTTTACGTCAAAGTTTTGGAGAGGATTACAAAAAGCTTTAGGAACTCAACTGAGTTTTAGTACAACTTTTCACCCTCAAATAGATGTACAATCTAAACGTGTCATTCAGATTCTTGAAGATATGCTTTGAGCTTGTGTGTTAGACTTTGGAACTAATCGGGCCACACAGTTACCATATGTTGAGTTCGTATACAACAATAGCTTTCAAGCAAGCATTGGAATGGCTCCATATGAGGCTTTATATGGTAGGCCTTGTAGATCTCCACTATGTTTGGCTGAAAAGGAAAAGCGCTTTGATTTCAGACCTCAGTTTATCAGGCAAGCAACAATAAGATCCGAATTGTTTATGAACACCTTAAGACAGCTCAAAGTGGACAGAAAAGCTATGCGGACAAGAGAAGGCGACCGGTAGAGTTCATGGCTAGAGATTGTGTATTTCTAAAAGTAAAACCTAAACATGGTGTATTTTGATTTGGTGTTAGAGGAAAGTTAGCACTAAGATATATGGGACCATTCGAGGTTGTAGAATGGATTGGAACACTTGCTTGCCGTGTAGACCTACCACCTCAATTGTCCCATGTGCATAATGTATTCCACATGTCAATGTTAAGGAAATATGAGCACATGTTATCATGTGGACAGACGTCCCAATCTAGGGAGATACGACTTATGAGGAAGTTCCAATTCAAATACTAGATCACGAAGTGAAAATCTTGCATCGTCGTGAAATCCCTCTAGCAAAAGTGATGTGGCAACATCATGATATAGAGGAAGCCACTTGGGAACTTGAATCAGAAATGGGAGAAATACCCACATTTGTTTTAATGACATGTATAGTTGTATGAAAATTTAGTGGACAAAATTTCTTTAAGGAGGGGATAGCTGTAACACCTATTATTTTAACGGGTATAATTGTGTAAATTTTAAAATATAAAATGTGTCAAATTGAAATTTTGTAGTTTCTAAAATTTACCACGTCGCTTTTGTTGTCTCATTTATTTACGAAAATGCCACATTGGCATTTTCTGGCAAAAGTCTCCGAAGGAGACAAGTTCCACCTACTCTTATCTATCTTACCTTCCTAATTATTTTCTTGTTGTCTATTTAGACTTAATTTCTCCCTCACCCATGACTTATCCCACATTCCCTGTTCCTTTTTTCTCTTCTCTCTTTTCTTTTCTTTTCTCTTCTTTTCTTTTTCTTCCCTAGTGAAACCAAGTCAGAGAAAACCAAGAAAAGAACTCAAACAATCTCCAAGATTTCCAAACTATTTTTTCCCAAAATCTCCACAAACAATCTCTTACAAACTCAAAGATCAAGAAAGCTTAAATGTTTTCAAGATCAAGCCATACTTTTGAACTAAGTTTTAAGGTTAGATTTTCTAAACTTAAACTTTGAATTGAATTCATGTTTTAGTATAAAATTAGTCAGAAATATGTTTTTGATGTTTATAGATGATAATATATTGTTTATATATTGTTTTATGCTTAAAAAGCTATTACAAAACCAAGATTTTAAAGAAAAACTCAAAATTCGGATTATGGGTTCTCTAAGAGGCATGTCATTTTTCCAAATAGAGATTTAATTAAAACGGAGGTTAAAATTTATGCTTCAGGCGGGGTTTGAACCCCCAAACTTAGGGATGAATAAGAAATACCAAACCACTAGGACAAGGGTAATTATCTAACAAGGTATGTTTTAGAAATAATAAATATTTTTCTATAAAGTTTGAAATTTTAAATAATTTTATTTTAATGGATATCAAACTTTTTAATTATTTTACTTCTAAATATTTTAAAATTGTATTATTTATTTTAAAAATCCATTTTAACATATTTTGTGCCAAAATAAAATTCATATGTTTTTATTTTATTGTTGCTTTATTTATTTCATAATTTACTAAAACAAAGTTGGAAAAATTGATATTCATATTTTTAGTATATTAATGATTATGGTACACTAGTAAAAATAAATAGTAAATTAGCATAATTATAGATTAGGATTTAAGTTAAGTATAATTATTTTTTTACATTTTAGAATAACAACGTACTTAGAGCTTACATGGTGATCTTGACTGTGTAAGTTGAAAATTATTAGTGGATATTTTGCAAAGAGGTAGGGATTCTATTACTCATCTTTTGTCAGGGTTTTGATTAATTAAAATTGATCGTTTACATTGCAAGATATGTATAAGATATTTTGAACATATATGAATATTACTCATGACACAATGATGTGGAACTCGTCCATTATTGTACAGCGGGAATAAATTGATTTAATATGTATTAATATAATTAAGAAGCATGGTTAGGAAATACTAGCTTTGTACATAATGAATGATTATAGAGGAATGGTACGACATGAAGAGGGCAACAGTTACGTCCTTGGGTATGAATAACTTAAAAGGAAAAATAGGAGGGAGGTGATGATGCTCCTTTAGGTCGAAAGTCCTAGAACACACTATACAGGAATCGACTTGGTGAGGATCCGTGGCTTGATGTCCCCTTATCCGACACTCTTAGAATGATTGAAGAGTTAAAAAGCACACCCCCTTAGGTTTTGATGAGTTGAGTGATGAGATACTTCATTCAAATATGGATACGTAGGAACATTAATGAATCATAATACTTGTATATATATATGTGTATGAAACTCAGAAATGATTAACATAAGGTATCCATCGAATATGATCATAATGAATCTCATAAGATGAATTAACATTGAAAACTAACTAACCATGTAGGTGTTAATGTGGCAATTAATAAAACCTAATGGTGAGTAATGGTATTCCTTACTGGGCATGTCGATGCTAATTCGTATTATATTTTCACCTCTTAGGTGGAGTTCAGTTTAACTTGTCCAACAGGCAGTAGATGACAACATTGCTGGTGTCATGTTGGAATATCTTAACTTTATCTATAACTCGTTCAAAACATGTAAGAATCATAAAACTATTCAAGTGGCTATGTTTGGACTGGGAATTGTAATTTGATGATGATGACTATATTTTTTTTAATATTTAGTACTATGCTAAAACTGCGAAATGTTATTTAAAGCATGTTCTTATTTTCTGTTTCTTTCAAAGTCTCATGGGTAATGTTTTATTGTTTTGAATTGGTATTGTAAGTTAAGTTTATTTATATTTATTCAATATTGTTAACCCCCACATAGGGGCATTACATGCATTCAAGGAAGCAATTCAAACGAGAAGTGCAAATAAAAATTCTTTACCTTGTTAATATTCTTAGCAACCAGTTCATTTATGCTAAACAACATTAAATTATAAGAAAATCTCACACATCATATATCATCAAACAAAATATAAGCATTATTCTCTAATGCTACTCATTAAAAAATAATAAAAGAATTAGGAAACCTAGTTCAAGAATCAACTTGTTATAAATGAATGGAAACCCAGAAAGAGATAATAGCTTGTTTGGCATTAGTTGGTTCTAACCAACTTTTTGATAAGGAATAGTATAAAGCTCCCACTTGCTACAGTAAAAGCAAAAAAGTTGCTACAATGTAAAGCTCTCACATGCTACAGTGTTTATAGTATTAATCTATGGTTCAACCACCATGCCAAACACCCTTGATGAGTGAAGCTTCAAATCAAATACCTTTAACTCATAGAAGACCCAAAACTTAAAGCATCAAAGGTCTGTAACTCCTTTGCAACAAAGATCTGACTTCGTGATGGAGACTTTGCTTTCTAATGGAGATCTGACTTTGCAAATAGCTTAGGGGTTGATCGACGACGAGGCTGGGAAAGGAAAGGAAAGGATTGCAACTGAGGGTGGGGAAGGAGGGGGCTGACATCGGTGACAAAAGGGAGGGGACCGAAAAGTGTTAAACTAGTCTAAAAATGGCTAAACGAGGAGTTATAGAGTTAGCATATCTGAGGAAGAATAAGTGGATGTTGGGAGGAAGAAGAGTTTTTTTATTTTATTTTATTTTTTA
This sequence comes from Artocarpus hirsutus, assembly GCA_946598075.1. Lineage (NCBI taxonomy): Eukaryota > Viridiplantae > Streptophyta > Magnoliopsida > Rosales > Moraceae > Artocarpus > Artocarpus hirsutus. The sequence continues at coordinate 56,159 of CAMOHE010048073.1, forward strand.
AATTAAAATATTTGATTCAACAGTAAGTGCAATTTCGTATTTTCACAAAAACACGTGCGCACCTCATGTGACCTCAAATTTGACTGGCATCAGTTAGTTTTGGTTGTTTTGCACCTACATTGAAGGGTTAGGCCCAATTCAACTGTAAAATAAATAAATAAATAAATATTGTAGACAAAATTGTATTTTTTAAAAAGGTTGGGGACCTCCTAAACAATTTACCTAATAAATTTGATTTGTGTACAAAGCTACCCTTCTTCTAAATAATAAACGTTAAAATTAATATTCTCTAATAAAAATTAAAATCAAAAGAAAAAAAACATAAAATGTGAAACGTGAAACGTGAAGGGGGAGTCTACTCGTTCAATCTCTAGCTTGATATTTAAATGTTTTAATGCAGTTTAATTGGTTTTTTTTTATCAATTTGATGGCAAAACCTTGTTAAATTCCATCTACTTTATTTGTTTCAAAGAGCTTTACATTTCAAATCAAAATATTGAAGCTAGGAATGTGAAAGTATGTTGACTTCGTAATTAATTTAGTTTTTTTGCTTTAAATTTTGTATAAAACATAATTGTTTTAAGTTAATTTTTCATTCTTTGTAGTTTATTTCAAGGAAATTAAACAATTTTTGCATTATAGAGTTTAATTTGCATTTTCAAAGTTTCAAATTGGAGGTTGAAGATGTTTACAAGCGGTAAACATCACTACTGTATAGTAGAGATACTGTTTCCAGTAAAGAAAATTGTTGCACAGTTGAGATACATTGTGAAAAGAAAAAGTAAAGATTCTACTTAAAAAAAAAAAAGAAAAAGTAGAGGTTGAAAGAGCAATAGGATTCCACTATGAAAGATAAAATAAAAGTTCGTTGATAGAGATCATAATTAATTTGATTTTTTTTTTTTACATATTTTAAGTTTGTTAATTTGCATCATCTTTATTGTGAAAGCAAATAGTAAAGCTCAAAAGGGCAGTAGGGATATGTAAAAATATGGCAGAGATTATAAGAGCTTTCTCTTGTTTTCTTCTCTTTTTTTTTCCTGCTTTTTTGCATGATTTATTCACGTTTTCAAACATTTTTGCTTATTTATATTATCTTTTTAATTGTTTAATATTTTTTAATTGTTATCTTCAGGGAATGATACGCAATAATCACATTTTATTATGATGAAGAGTGGAAGGAAGAATAAGGCTCATATCAATGGATTAAGAGGAACAGTAGTAAGCCGATTGTTTTTGTTACTAATGTGGATGTTATATTTGTAGATTTGATCAATAAGTTGCACCTAAAACAAAGTAGACCGAAGTAAGACCATCAGAAATCTGGTTACCTACTCACAATAGCACCATTAGATGTGAGTACATTGAAAAAGTGAAGAAAGGCTAAAAGAGATGGCCCTGTTGATTAACTATAAGCTTCAATTCAATTTTTTATGCAAAAATTGTGTTATACTTTGTGAACATCATTTATCTTTTTTTATTAATACATATTTTGTTTTGTATGTAAGATATTACAAGAAAAAAATACTTAAAAAGGTTAAAGTGATAAACTAAAATGATAATAGAGAAGCTCTACCCAGGTGTAGAGATCCACATTTACTCTACTGCGAAGTAGAGTTGCTTTACCATATAGTACAAGTCAACATACTTTATTTTATTATTATTTTTTAAGAACAGATCAACATGATTCCTTAAGTTATAAAATTTTAAATGTTTTGATGAAAATTTTGATTTAACAAAAAGTTTAACAAGTTATGAAAATAAAAGTGACATAAAAAGGATAAATTTTTTATAGTTCCCCCTAAACTATGTTACTTGTGTCAACGTACCTCCAAACTTTAAAACATATTTGTTTTGCCCCTGATCTATTATCCTCCTCTAGTTTTCCCCCTTTCGTCAAATTTTGTCAGTTTTTTTAACAAAAAACACTTATTTGTGAATTTTTTTTTGCAAGTTAGGTATGATATTTTGGTTTTATTAAATGCCCTCCCCTCTCAACCCCAACACCCCCCCCCCCCCCCCCCC
>CAMOHE010048073.1:61194-116997 GCA_946598075.1 Artocarpus hirsutus
GAGACTAAAGATGAATTGATTTGATTAATTATTTTTTATTCAAATCAATTCACTTTAGACACCATATGTGTTACATCTTAATTTTGAAATGAATTAATGGGTCTGTATTTTTAATTTTTGTTTTTTGATGTATCGAAGGGTGACATCCTGAATTGTATATAGGTACGCATATCAGTATGTTGGAGACATAACTCTTGAATAATAAGACTCATCGTTCATAAATATAGAATTCATAGCTCCTTTGTAAAGTTAATGACATCCTCTTATAGGCATTATCCTGTAATTGAAAATTAGAGTGCTCAACTATTTGGATACTTATATGTAACCAAATGGCATACTATTTATATTGTTTATGAATAGTAAGTTTTTCATTGGGGAGATAATGGTACATAAGACAAATATAATTGGTAAGGTAAAACAGAATTTATCCTTAAGCCAATTATGAATATATTATGGGGATGGTACACATTATGATATGTTATGGACATTTAACTTATTGGAGTTATGTAATTTATGAATAGTTCGAGAGTGCAGTTCTAAGTTTTTAATAGAATAGTTTTAGAGTTGATAATTATAAAATCTATATGTTGGCGATATATTATTTTATAATTATAGGGGCTTGATTTATATATGTCCATTAGGTTACCTTTGCTAGTTCACATATTTTCCTGCAATAATAAGGTGTAATTTTTCGACATATTGCTAACTTATGTTAATTCTTAAGATTGGCTTAAATTTGAAGAATTGGATTTTACAATTCATGTTTAGCTTATTGGTTGAATTAATTTTATAAATTAATTCAAGATGAACATGTTAAATTATTTGAAATATATTTTGTTTGAATATAAGATTATCTATATATGACTGTTTTAATCAGATACTTTTCTTATTAGGTTGTTTGATTTTAAACTAAGGTTCTATAAAAGATACCCGGGTCAAATAAACTAGGAATTATCCAATTGGTTCAAACAAGAGGATCAGATAGCTCTCTAGAAACTAGAAACACATGACAGTTGGCTACCACGTTGATCCAATCAATTGCCCCTAGTGTAAAGTGGTCGATCGCCTCCTTGCCATGTCACCGATTCGCGTCTAATGTAGTTTAGCTATATAAAGTTGATCTAAACTTGAATTTTAAAGTCTAATATGATAAGAATGAGTCCCAATCTGAGCACTATAAATAAAAAATGTTTTCCTATGGTTTTACATCATAACTAAAGTCACTATAGAGATTAAAAGAGAGATTTCTAGTGAGAGAAATCTATCACTCTAAAAGAATTGTTGTTCAACAGCTGGAACAATAATTCTTATTGTTCTCTTGTGATTGAGGGGAGTAGTTATCAAGGTAGAATCGATTGACGTGTGTCCACTAGCACTTCGGTCGTGAAAAAGAGAATAGCAAAGAAGACCGGCTGGTTGAGGTTCTTTCAGACGCAATTCTCAATAGTAGTTTTGTCATATAATAATAATAATAATAATAATAATAATAATAATAATAATAAAATCCAAAAAAAGAAAATAAAAACAAATAAAATCAAATTAACAAAAATAAAAATAAAATAAATAAGATAAACAAAATTAAATAAAAATTATCAAGAACATAGTAAAAATATGTGCATTAAAGTACATTAATAACTCCATTTTTATAGAGTTATCTCACCCCAAAATTTATTATTTTGCTAGTCTTTGAGTAAAAACAAGAAACCAATATAAAAATAAACTAGAAGCACATTGTGCTAAATTTGTGACCTTTATGGATTCCTCAAAGTTGAATGGGACATGAATATTAATGAAAATGTCCATGCATTGTGATTAATCCTAGAGTATGTCCCATTTCCAATTGGATTCTCCAAGTGTGTGTGCCTTTTCACTTTTTGTTGCATGCAATTTGGATAAGCTTATGCAACCATAAAATCTACATAGAATATCAATAAATGAACAAGCCTAATAGGTTTGCCTTTCATGTCTCTCTCACACTAAGGATCCTTAGAACTTTAATAAGCTTGTAATGAATGACTTACGTAGGGGTAGGATAAAGGAAAATTTGTGGCTCAAATCATACCGTAAGCATATAAATCAATCTAAGACCTTGGTGGAGCTAAATTCATCATCCAATAACACTCCTAAACTTGCTTGAAACTTTCGTTTTTCATCCACTTTATTTCCTCTTTTTTTTTTTTTTTTGTTTGCTACTACACCCCTAAACTTATTTCTTTCTTTCTTTCTTTCTTTCTTTTTATGAAATAAGGGTGTAGCACCCTTTTTTTTATACATTCTTTCATTTTTTTTAACATAAAAAATAACACAAAAAGAAAACTTCCTAAACTCCTCCCTTCCTCCCATAACTTAGCATAAATGAAAAATAATTCCTAAAAGGATCAACATGCTTAGAATAAGGTAAAGAAATTGAAATTATTTAAATAACTAGACTAAAATATGGCTAATAAAGAAAGACTAAATTAGGCTTAAAGTGGTATATTATGGATGCAAATATGCCACGGTAAGCTTAAAAAGGCTTAAACAGTCCAACAAGGGCCTAAATTATTTCCTTAATAAAGTGAGGTCTAGGATTTCACCCCGAGAGCAAATCAAGCAAGTTCTAGGACTTGTGAGATCAACAAAAAACATACAAGCACACAAACATTATCTAAAAACTACACACAAATCAAAAATCAAGACATACTGCTCAAATATAAATCATTAAAAAACTGTTTGATTTATAGTCAATGACTTGACTTCTTGGAGAAATGCTCATCAAAGAATGGCTTTCGCCCCTAGTAGGTATCATACAACACCATATATGGGTCTTTAAATATAAATCATTAAAGAACTGTTTGATTTATAGTCAATGACTTGACTTTGTGGAGAAATGCTCATCAAAAAATGGATTTTGCCCATAGTAGGTATCATATAACACCATATATGGGTCTTTTGATGTGATGTCCTCAAGATTGGCATGATTTGGAAGCATGTTGCATGTGGCATCAACAAGACTCGGCCTCATTGATTGCACATGGTGGGCTAGAAAAAATGATGTAAGGATGGTGGAGGAGGCGTTGGCCACTTGGGTTCTTTGTACATATGACCTTTGATAGGCAGTGTTGGCAACATAGGTGGGACACCATAGACTTCTTGTGATTCTTCTTCAATGACCAAGTCTTGTGTTCCTTCCTCAATGAGAGAATCATCTTCAAACATCTCCAAGTGCTCTGCTCTTGGAGTCAACTCTTCAAAGTAGAAATCTTCCATATTTTGAATTGAAGCATCCATGGTAGGAGTGGATACTCTCGATACTTCAAAGTGTTCTACATTGCCGCTGTTCATTGTATGGTTGTAAATGATTCCTCTACCATTATATTCAACCTCTCCCATAGCATATCATCCAAACTTTCCACTCTTTGATTAAATAAAGCTTGTAGTTGTCAGGATGCTTCTGTCTCTTGAGGTTTGGTATCAAAACATGCCTCTATAGTGTTGGAATTATCCTCCTAACCTTGATTGTTCTACAAACAATTCCAATTCCAATAATCAGACTCAACCATATCTTCCAACAATAAGTAGGCTTCATCGAGGGATCTTTGGCAAAAAGTGGTGGTGCCATCTCCACATTCCACCCAATTTCTTGTTATTTCACATAAGCCCTTAAGGAAAACTTCTAATTGACACTCTTTAGAGAAACCGTTATGTGAAAACTCTATTATCAGTTATTTATACCTCCACTAAACACTATACAATGGTTCCAAGTATTGTTGGGAAAAACTTAAGAGGACTTGTTAATCAAACATTTCAAAGTGCCTCCACAAAATAAACAACACTCGAACAAATTCAAAACTAAAGAGAACAAAACAAAATGAAAAATTCAAATTAATCATAGAGCTAATTGGTTTCAATATTAACGAAAACTAAACAAAACAATCTCTGACACTGGTGCCAAAAACTTGTTCATTAGAAATTGCAAGTTCGTAATATCATATAAACAAGTAATATACTGATAAATAGAGTATCGTTTGCATAAAGATTGTGTTCAATTTTTGTTAATTACCAAAATCATAGTAACTCTATGATTATTTGAATAATTGATGAAAAAGAATTTAAAACAAAACTAAATAAAATTAAAATAAAATAAACAAAACGAAACTAAAATAATAAAAACAAAGTTTTAAGAATCAAATTTTAACGATTAAGTTTACTTGAATTAAATTTACTATCTAGTAGATTAATTTTAATTAATGGAATAGTTAGTTGAATGCATTAAATTACCTACTCGTCTCTTCTGATAAACCAGCAAACATATCTATGTTAATTAGAACCCCTATATTCCTATGAGGAACTAATTAGCACAAATTCAATAAGTTCAAGCATTCAAAGTGGCTATACATGCACTACAGATTTATTCCTATTCCAAATTGCACATGCCACCCTATTATTAATCATGACCCAACATTTAGTTTTCAATTTTATTTAAGTCCAACAAATATCACTAAGAGCATTAAACACATAATAGAATAGACAATTTTCAGACAATTTCCAATCATCAACGATCCAAGAAAGTATAAATAAATCAAAATTCATTAATAAAGTCCATCAAAACTCTAGAACAAAACTTAAAGTCATAAATGAAGATAAAACTAAAATAAAACTAAAAAAGAATAATACCAATATTCTAGTATTTTGAGAATATACAAAAATAAGAAAAAAATGAGAATGACATCACTAAAATGGAGGTGTCACAAACTCCAAGCTCCTTCCCATAATTTCTACTTCCTCCTCTTCAATGGTGTCTTGATAAAAATAAAAATATAAATCGAAAAACTAAAAATAAATCCTAAAAATAAAAAACTAAATTCAATATTTATTTTATTTTATTTTTTCCTCTTCTTTTTCTTCATTCTACTATTTGGAATTAGCTTCAAAATCCCCAAAAATGGGGTCTTATTCTTTCAAAGATGAGGCTTTCATGTCTCTTATTAGCTTCTTTAATTAATTTCCACAACAAGATATTAGGGTTGTTGAATCAAGGAGATGTGTGTCGCATATATATATATATTGGCGTATAGAGCTGAGTGGCTGTGTGGTGGCGTTTGCTTTGCTACAGCAAAGGGCACATGGGAATGATGTGGGGCTTGAAGCATGAGATCTCACATGGGTTGAGGTAGTGGGTTGATGCACGGGACATGTGGTGCAAACTAAAAGGACGAGGCTACTATTGGTTGGCACAAAACGTATGCCTATGAGGGGCTAATGCCACACAAGCATCAGGGGGCTCTAGGAGTTGATTTAACGACTCAGATTGTAGGTGGATGGCTTCATATTTTTGACCGTGTTTCCTTGCTTTTGGCATTTGGAATTCAAATTTTCACTCCTTATTCCAAATTGTTATATTTGCCCTAATGCCTAATATACCTACACAGATGTGGATAAGAACCAATAAATGGATAATAATGATGATGATGATGATGATGATAATAATAATAATAAAATTCAATTAAAATAAAATAAAAACAAAAAATAAAATTATTTTGATTTATTTTCATTGATTGCGATAGGCTTTTGACTTTTAAGAGTAGGAAACTACTTATTTTGGTTAGTATTTGTCTATGAAATGTTTGGTAAGCAATATTGGGTTTTTTCTTGATTTATTCAAATTTATTTGATTGAGATTTTCCTGATAATATTTAGAATAAAATGTGATAAAAAAAGGAAACTAATAAAGTTGACTATCCTATTTCTAGTTTTTATTTTTTGACTGTAGGAAACATCCATCTATCTATACATTCAAAGCGCAGAGACGTTTGTTAACACAACTATCAACATAGTAGAATCAAACTTTCCTGATTTAAATCAAAGTGAAGCTTTGATAGTTAGGATTTGAATTTCATTCTATTCTCAAGAATACTTAATGCTAGAATTAGGAGAAGGAATTTGGTCACTTCTTTAGGGATAGGCTATGCCTATATAAAGAATCACATGTTATGAGAGAAAAACAACGTGTTCTTTAGGCTTAAACACTTAACTTTCAAACCCTATTTTATTGTTGTATATTGTTACAATCCAAAAAGTTTGTGAAGGAGTTGTTTATGGATTAAAGTTTGGAGTACATTAGTTGGGCAAAAAGCAAGTGAAGTCAATTTGGAATAAGATGAAGAGTCTGAATGCGAAGTCGTAGAAAGAGATATTGTGGGTTCTTATGTTGCTGTAGGTTCTAGGCTTTCTTGTAATCCTAATTCTTATAATCATAATTTGGCATTAGTAGATTCTTCTTATATCTGTTGTGATTAACACTCATCGTATTTTTCCCTCAAAGGTTTTTGGCAACTCTAAATAACAATACCGTTGTGTTCAATTTTAGTTTTTTGTACTTCTACTTCACACAGCAATTTCATTTGGCTATTGTTCAAACAGTATATTGTTAACGTGTTTTATGTGCATAAAACACTATTTATTCTATCTATTGAGTTTTATGAGTGGTATCAGAGTAGGATATCGTATCAACAGTTAGATCTCAGTATCAAGATTAGATGGATAGATATAAAGAAGAAGGTTCAACTATGAGGCTTCTTCTACCAGATGCACCAACTATGCTTATTTGAATGCATGAATTAGAGTATCCTGAACTCCATTAATGAACACGCTTGGAGAAGCGTTGAACTAGGATGGTCACCACTTATAATTATGGTTGATGGAGTTGCAAAACCCAAAGGAGACAAAAGATTGGTCTTTTACTGTGTCAAACCTAGCCACATGAACTGTAAAAGGTTTGAATGCTATATTTAATAGTGTCAATGCTATCCTATTCAAACTTATTTTTGCATGCTTATAAGCAAAGATAGTCTAAAAGAAGTTGGAAGTAGCCCATGAAGAAACATTTTGACTAAAAGATCTATAACTACAAATTTTGGCTACATAGTTTGATGAAATTCTCATGTGTGACGATGAGACCTTTATTGATTTTTATTCTAAATTGTGTGATATTATTAACTTTTCATTTGCCTTAGGTGAAGTATATATAGATGTTAAGATCATGAAGAAAATATTGAGATCTCTACCTAAGAGATTTCACACAAAGGTGACTACCATCAAAGAGCATCGTGACTTAAATACTATGACAATCAAAGAGCTTGTGGTTTCTCTAAAATCCATGAGATGAAGTTGAAGGATAAAGATAAAGAGAAGGACCAAGGCATATCATTGGTGGCTGAAAAGGAAAATGAAGATGAGTTTTTTGATGGTGACCTCACAAACGATGCAATGGCTTTGTTGACATAGAACTTCCAAAAGTTTCTAAAGGATAATTTCTACAGTAGAAACAATAAGAGATTCTCTAGTCTAAGGAGATAGAACCAAAGAAACAAGAACCATAAGATTAAGAACAAGGATAAGAGCACTGATAAGAAGAGAGGCATCTAGTGTAACGAATGTGAAGGCTATGGCCATATTGTTACTAACTATGCAAACACTCATAGAAAAAAAAATAACAAAAGCATGATAGCAAGTTAGAGTGATAGAGAGGAAAACCTTAATGAGGAAGAAGATGATGTGGTAGTTATTTCTGTGCTTTTACTAGTACAAATTACTTTCCTATCAGTCATGATGATGATTCAAAAAATAAAAAAGGCCATACTTTTAATGAAATCAGAGAAGCATAACTATATGCCTCATGGGAAAAGATGCAAAATAAGAATAGAATTTTGTAAGAGAAGATTGCAAGTCTCTAGTTGGAAGAGAAAGTGTTAGGAATAGGAAACTACTCACTGAGGCAACAACTAGCTGACACTATAGTCTCCACAGAGCTAGCTCAGTCCAAGGAGGTTGAATATAATCATTGGAGCTGTGAAACTTGCTAAAGTGCTCAACCTTGAAAAACTTGATAACAACAAGCATAGTTTAGGTTACAATAAAGATGCTTCAAGTGTAAACAAAGGAAAAACCTTGTTTGTCAAGGCAGAACAAACTGAATCTCCAAGGTCAAAAAAGATCCACTACCTGATCTAAAGCACAAACAACATACATTGTGGTCTTTACAATGACTATGGACATAAAGCACACCTGAAGAGAACCGTGCCTACATTCAATAGACACCATGCATCAATAAAGCATATGATGTTTTGAAATGAACCTATTTATAAATAAATAAATAAAGGGAATTTACTCATTAAATTTGCATATATGTACTTTGAATACTTAACAAATATCATTAAAATTCTATAATTGTCTATGTGACTTTAAATATTGTATATAAGTGTTATATACAAAAAGATAATATTTAAGCATGATAATTAAAATGATCAGTAGCATGTAATTAACTGTCTTAATTAATTATTTAATTAAAGTATCGAATCTTTAATTGAGTGTTACTAGTGCAAATCATTTCCATTAAAAATGAAATGGTCTTATCTGAACCATTAATGTAGTAAGTCATTAAATGAGTGCACTGTGTATTATGAGATTATGTAAGACCCGAATGTGATGAGATATGAACATCTAATAATTTCTATTAAATATAGCAAGAGGTAATCACATCAACTAATGATCATATATAAGATGATGTTAATCTTGAGTTATAAGTAGACTTCTATTTATAGATTTATGTCTTCGTATTGAATTGAGAATCAAATCTCATTCTTTGTATCTTGGAGGCATGATGAAGTAAGTAGCTGAAAATATTAATATTACAAAAAGGAATCCATTCCTTCTTAAACGAAAGCAGATAAATAATTCTCTTAAGTACTGATTCGAGGCTTGAGTAATAAGAGTGCTCAATTCATGATTAAGTTCATGAATTTATTATTCATTAGAGACTTAATGGCACTTAAGGATAAAGAAGTTATTAGAGAGGTTAACGGATATTACCTTACTCTAATTATAAATTATTTATAGAGCATCTACTTATATATAATGATTATATCAAATGGACAACTCTAAGAAATAAGTAAATTAAATATTTATAATTTCATGAGTGCAATTCTAAGTATTTAATGGAGTTACATTGGAATTAATAAAAGAGTAATATATTAATTAAAAGTTTGATTAAATATATTGGTTTTATTAGAGCTTTAAATTATGGGTCTATTAGTCCCCGTTACCCCTTATAAACACTGTTTGGACAAGTGAAATTATTGGTTTAAATAATTAATTATGAATTGGTTTATATTTATTAAATAATTAGATTGTTTAATAAATGAAATAAAATAATTAATTTAGAAAGTCACATAGAGAGTGTGTCCCACTGTATGTGGTGCACACAGTAGGACTGTCCCACTGTGTGTGGCACCCAAGCACAAAGAAGAAAGTTCTCTTGTGCACATCAAAGCTTGTTTACAAAGTTTTCATATTTAGTATTTTCAATTTTGAATAAATGTGATTTAATTCAAAAATGAAAAATCTAATTTGGAGACAAATGAGATTAAGTAACAAGCATATTCTCTCTCCTCTTTCTCCTTGAATTGGCATCACACACAAATCAAGTATCTGCGTGTGTGGTCCCTATGATAGTGTAGGAATAGAAAACTTGGGTTTTTTATTTTAATTAAATATTTGATATTAAATTAAAATAAAGAGACTTTTCAAAATTGATTAGCTCTTTTATTCTCTATGAATAAGGGCCTCCTCTATTCATTTAGAACACACTTGTGAGTCTTGTAGAGACTAAGAGTACTCTACCACAATTTTCTCTAGGAGGCATGTAAGAGAGAGAAAATGAGAGTGAAGAAAAGTTCTTCATCCTACGATCCATATCGCTCATGCATTGAGATTTACAGGTGACTTAAAGTAGTTGAGTGATCATTAGAAGCTATATTCCTTCTATGCCCATACGTACGTCCATCTGGTACTGTGGACTAGATGAGGAAGATGTTGGTTTCATAAATAAAGAATGTCCTTTGCAATCTTTATTCCAGTTCATCTTCATCTCTCTACTGGTAGGCAAAGTATTTACATATTTATATATGTGCGAAATTAATATAATCTTTAGTGTTTTATAAAAGTTTTGAGAAAATTTTTGTTATAGATGATCCATACTACTACTACATTTTTGCTATATTTTTGTGAAAAATCATTTTCCAAAACCAAAATTGGAATCAGAACTGCTATAGAATATACTAATTTTTGCTGTGATTATTAGATAATCGTTATAAATAAATATATATGTTCTCCATTATGTATGTATGTGATGGCTCGACACTTTGCATTAATATGTATGTCTTATTTATTTATTCATGTGATGAATCGTAAATGTTTGGATGGTAGATTTCGTCGTTAATTATATGGCCCTAAGGATATCTTTGATTGTCGTTATTTTAATTTTTCATTAGAATTGATGTTTGACCGAATTGAAGGGTTAGGATTTTTTATGATTTCTTTTTCTATAATTTATATTATTGTAATATTGAAGCCAATTGGTTGTTAATTATATGGTTCCAAGGATCTCTTTGATTATCGTTATTTAAATTTTTCATTAGAATTGATGTTTGCCCGAAATTGAAGGGTTAGGATTTTTTATAATTTATTTTTCTGTAATTTATATTATTGTAATATGAAGCCGAAAGAATTCTTGAAAACCGGAAGCCCCACAAAGACCCGAAGAATCGAAACTAATGACTATGAGATAATCGAGGTTGACGATTTAAGAAACTATTAAGAAAACATGAAAAACAAAGCAAAAAACTCCAGCGCTGGCTAGACTACAAGGGCGCATGGCCACGCCAATCATAGAGCATGGGTGTTGAAGCCGAAACCCTAGTAAGCTTTTGGGCTTGTTTTTTCAACTATTTTCTCGTTTTCATTCTGATTTTACCTTTTACACATAGGATGACGATTCAAGGAAAATTGTTAGAAGATCCACGAAGATATTAAAGATTAAAGTAGATTAGGAATTTATTTTAATTTTATTATTTCAATTGAGGTTGTAATTTAAATATCAAAGGAACCCTGTTAAATCCATCTCAATTACCAAATTGAATGATTTATTTATGTCGATAATTTTATTGTATGTTCATGTATTATAACATGTCATATTAACACTAGTGTGTCTACTCATATGTTTTATGACATGCCATGCATACACGTGCATTTATTTATTACATTAAAAGTGGTATAATTATAAATATAGAATATGCCCTGTAAACTAATTCAATGAGATTAAATTAATTAACGGTTGCAAATTTGATTTGCAAAATAATATTAATATATGAAATTAAATTTAATAGTTAAATTCTAGAAGTTCATATATTTAGAAATATAAAATGTTTATATATCTAAAATTGTAAACCATGAGATGATTTACAAATAAAATACATATCCGCAAAATATTGAGTGGGAAAGGGTTGTATGATAATACGACCTACTGGTCTATACCGTTAGAATAACACTGTAAGGTTCAAATGGAGCCTCAAGACGACATTGATTTCGTCCTCCCTATCGAGGGTGTCTATTCAAATTGATACAAGGTTGTTCTTTCTTACAATAGGAATCTAGGATACAGTGACACTTTAGAGTTAACTCTTAGGAATCCAAAACGGCGGGTTATAATAAAAAAGGATGTAATTGAATGTTAATTGTATTCTTGACCAAGGTAACGATAGTTAATAAATGTGAAAATATGAGATATTTTGAATGACATTTATAATTGAGAGTGTCTCGGTTTGATTTATAAATAATTTGACTTACCTTACGGCGGCATTTTATTTGTGATAAATTGAATTAACGTTGCTAAATGTTTAGTAAATATGTTTTATATATTTTTCATGTGCATCCATGCATCATATTTAATATGCCTAAAGTTTATACTTTTCTAATGATATTCATGCACATGAATTGAATCTTTATTTATTTATTTTCTAGCAAATATGTCTAATCCAACTGTTAACCTACTTGTACTTGAACAACTTACTAGCGAGAACTATGCCAAATGGAAAAGTAATGTGAACCTTATGCTCGTAAGTGACGGTTACAAATTCATCCTTCTGAAGGAATGTCCTCTGGTTCACGTGGCAAATGATGAGAGTAGTAAACTGAGATGCCTACACTTGTTTGCAAAAAGCCGATCCGAGATCTAAGTGCTATCTCTTGGCTGCTATGTCTGAAGTGCTTCACAAGAAGCATGAAAATATCAGGACTTCTTATGAGATACTACAGTCATTGGATGGCAAACCAAACGAGAAGGCTCGTCTTGATGTTGTGAACGTATTCATGAACAACAAGATGAGACCAAGCACTCCTATTCTCATCCATGTGCTCAACATAATCAATCATCTTCATGAGGCTGACCCCTAATGGAGCGACCATATATGAGGGTGTATAGTTAGGAATGATCTTACAAAGTCTAAGTCCTATTTTCCAGCTGTTTAAGACCAACTATGTCATGAACAACATGCACATGAGGCTCACTCAATTGTTGAATAAGCTTTAAAAATATGAATTAGTTTAGGGTGCAAAAAGTTTTGAAGCAAATGTCACCGAGCTAGTTCTTTCGAAAGCAACAAGAAAAAAAAAACAAGAATGTTGTGAAGCTCAAATCCAAGAAGAATAAGAAGAAGCCCGAGAAGGTTGACAAAGGCAAAGAGACAAATCTAACACCAAGGCAAAGAGAAAATGTTTCCATTGTGATCAGCCAAGCCATTGGAAGAGACACTACAAGAAGTATCTCGAGGAGCTAAAGAAGAAGAAGAAAAACTAAGGTAAATGTGATTAACTAGTTTTAGAAACATGTTTATAGAGAGTGAGTTCTCAACCTGGGTAGCTAACTCAGGAGTCACTAACCATATTTGTTCTTCTCTGCAGAGTCCTAATCCTTCACAAGAGCTTGCCAATGTGGAGAACACATGGTCGTGGACAATGGAGCTAAGGGTTTCGACTAGAGCAGCAGAAGAAATTAGACTTCAATTTAGGAATAAATATTTAGTTCTGAACAATGTTTATTTTATTCCGGGTTTTAGAAGAAATTTGATTTCCATTTCTAGATTAAATGAACAATGGTTTGAAGTTTCTTTTAATAATGAAATTGTTTCTATTTCAAAGAAATATATGTCTTGGAAAACTAAATGATGCTTTCTATTTTCTTAAACCTAGACTTAAACTATTGCTTAATACTGAAATGTTCAAAGTAGCCAAACCTAAGAATAAAAAGAAAAAGATTTCTCATAAAATGACACATATCGATGGCATCTTAGACTTGGACATATTAATCTAAACAGGATTGAAAGATGTGTAAAATATAGTCCTTTAAGGAAACTAAAAGTTAGTGAATTCCCATTTCTGTGAATCCTATCTAGAAGGTAAGATGACCAAGAGAGCTTTTTTAGCTAAAGGTACAAGAGCCAAGGAGCCTTTTGAGTTGATATATACCTTTAAATGTCCAAGCAAGAGGTAGAAATAAATATTTGATCACGTTTATTGATAATTATTCTAGATATGGTTATGCTTACCTAATACACAGGAAATCTAAAACTTTTGGAAAGTTGAAGGTATTCCAAGTGGAAGCTAAAAAACAATTAGGAAAGCAAATCAAGGTGTTCAATTGGATTGAGGTAGTGAGTATCTGGACATAGAGTTCATAGACCATTTGATGGAAAGTAGAATAGCTTTGCAACTCACTGCACTAGGAACGCTACAACAAAATGGTGTTGTGAAAGAAGAAATCAAATGCTACTTGCCATGATAAGATCAATGTTGGGTTATTCTTCTCCACCCACATCCTTCTGGGAATATGCCTTAAGAACTATAGTTAATATTCTAAGCTTGGTTCCATCTGAGTCTATATATGAGACGCTCTAGAGTTATGGAATGACCGCAAATATAGTTTGAGGCACCATCTGCAAATGGGAGTGTCTAGCACTGTGCTAAAGGCTAAGACCGGGAAGTTGGAACCTCATTCGGAAGTCTATATCATTGTATGATATCCTTAAGGTACAATAGAAGGTCTATTCTATAGTCTTAAAGATAAGAAGGAATTTGTATCAACAAATGCCACTTTTCTTGAACATAACTACATGAAAGATTTCAAATCAAAGAGCAAAATAGTTCTAGAAAAGTTACTTGCTGATCAAATTGGCCCACAGCCAACAAGAGTTGTCGACAAGCTGACAAGAGTTGTCAAAGAGCAAGCCAAAGAGGCCACAAATTCTAGTTAAACACCTCTAGTGCTTTGTCATAATAGGAGGGAGATTAGATTACCTACTTGTTACCAAGGAGAAGCATAGCTAGTCGCTGTGAATGATAGTGAGGAAGATCCATTGTCTTACAAATCGACAATGGAAGATTCTGACAAAGAAAAATGGCTAGAAGCCATGAAAATCGAGATAGAATGGTCTAGGAACTTGTTGATTCTTTTGAAGGGGTAAAACCTCTTTGGTGCAAATGGATTTACAAGAAAAAAAGTAAAGTGGACAGAAAAGTAGAGACTTTCAAAGCAAAGCTAGTAGCCAAGAGTTACACCCAGAGGGAAGGAATTAACTGTAAAGAGACTTCTCCTTGGTTGCTAAGCTTAAGTCTATTTGGATACTCTTATCCATAGCTGCATATTATGACTAAGAAATAGAGTAGATGGATATCGACATGGTGTTGCTAAGTGGCTACCTTGAAGAAAGCATCTACATGGTGCAATCAAGAGGTTTCACAGCTAAAGGCCAAAAGTAGAAAGTCTACAAACTGCAAAGGTCTATTTATGGACTTAAGTAGGCTTTTAAATCATGGAACATTAGGTTTGATGAGGTTATTAAAGGTATATTTAGGAAATCAATTGGAACTTAAACACTGTAGCATATGAGAGTTTTACATTGTATCAAACTACTATAGCATGTGAGAGCTTTACACTGTAGCAAGTTGGAACTTAAAGTAAGTTAGAATTTTAAGTTCCAACTTGCTTCTAAAACAAAGCATAAGTTTTATAGTTTTGAACAGAACCGTGATAAACCATGTGTCTACAAGGACATAGGAGAAAAGAAAATAGTTTTTTTAAAAACTTTATATTGATGACATCTTGTTTATTAGGAATGACAAGGAATCAATGTCACAAGTAAAGGAATAGTTACCTAGCCATTTTCAAATAAAAGATTTGAGAAAGGCAAGCTATGTTCTTGGGATCTAGCTCAACCATGACTACAAGAAGAAACTTTTGGCATTATCTCATCATACATATATTGACAAGATGCTTGTTAAATATGGGATGCATTACTCTAAGAGAGGGAATTTGCCTTCTAGGCATGGAATTCATCTCTTTAAAAAGCAGTGTCCTAAAACTCTCAGAAGGAATAAGAGATGAATCGTTTCCCTTATGCATCAGTAGTTGGAAGCCTAATATATGCTATGCAATGTACTAGACCTGACATCTGCTATGCACTAGGAATAGTCAATAAGTTTCAGTCAAGTTCAAGAGTTTATCATTAGACAACTGGGAAGTACATTCTTAAGTATCTTCGAAGAATGAGAAACTAGGTGCTTGTGTATTCTAGTAGATATTTATCTTTCGACGGTTACACCTATTCCAATTTTCAATCAAATAAGGATGATCAAAAGTCAATCTCATGATGCATGTTCACTCTTAACGGTGGAGCCATTGTCTGGAGGACTGTGAAATAAGAATGTGTTTCTAACTCTACAATGGAGGTTGAATACATAGTGACTTGTGAAGCATCCATGGAAGTAGTCTAGCTCTGGAAATTCTTGGCAGATCTAGAAGTTGCTCCAGATATGGATAAGCGTATTAGACTGTACTAGGACAATAGTGCAGCAAGCGCAAACATTAAAGAGTCAGGAAACCATAAAGGCACGAGGCTTGTAGAGAAAATGTTTTATCTAGTTTAAGATATATACCGTAGAGGTGACGTGATAGTATTTAAGATTGCGTCAGAAGACAACCTAACAGATCCATTCATGAAGACCTTACCAGTCAAAGTTTTCGAGAAGCATTTGGAAGGATATGGATTAAGAGACATGTCTCATTTGCTTTAGGGTAAATGTGAGATTATTAGGATAGATGCCCATAAAGCTATGATGTTTTGAAATGGACATTCTATTAATAAATAAAGTGAATTTATTTAGTATATTTGCGTTTATGTATTTCAAAAACTTTAAATATAATTAAAATTCTATAATTATCCATATGACTTTAAATATTATATATAAGCGTTATATACTAGAGGATAATATTTAAGGATGATAATTAAAATGTTCTGTAACATATAATTAACTATTATAATTAATTATTCAATTAAAATATGAAATCTTTAATTGAGTGTTGCTATTGTAGGTCATTCCTATTAAAAATGGAACAGTTTTATCTAAACCGTTAATGTAGTGGGTCATTAAATGAGTACATTATGCATAATAGGATTATGTAGGACCAGGACTTGATGAGATATGAACAACTAATAATTTCCATTAAATATAACAAGTTCTAATTACATTGACCAATGATCATATATAAGATGATCTTAATATTGAGCTACAAACAACTCCTATTTGTGGATTTATGTCTTTTGACTTATTGGTATGGATTTGATAATCAAATCTTATTCCTTGTATCTTGGAGGCATGATGAAGTAAGTAGCCGTGAATGTTAGTATTACTAGATGGAATCCATTCCTTCCAAATGAGAAGTAGATAAATAATTCTCTCGAGTATTGATTTAGGACTTGAATAATAAGAGCGCTCAATTCATGATTAAGTTCATGAATTTATTATTCATTAGAGAATTAATAGCACTTAAGGATAAAAAAATAATTAGAGAGGTTAACGGATATTACCTAGCTGTAATTATAAATTATTTATTAAGAATCGACTTATACGTAATGATTTTATCAAATAGACGACTTTAAGAAATGAGTAAATTAAATATCTATAATTTTAAGAGTATAATTCTAAGTATTTAGTGGAGTTACATTGGAATTAATAAAAGAGTAATATATTAATTAAAGAGTTTAATTGATATTTAGTTTTATTGGAGCTTGAAATTATGGGTCCATTAATCCCCCGTCATCCTTATAAACACTGTTTGGAAAAGCTGAATGATTGGTTTAATAAAATTTAGAATTAGAGAAATGTAGATTGAATATCACTCAAAATAAATTAATTTTGAATTGGTCTATATTTATGAAATAATTAGATTGCTTAATAAATAAAATAGAATAATTAATTTTAAAAGTCACATAACGGGTGGGTCCCACTGTGTGTGGCGTACATAGTGGGAGGGTCCAATTGTGTGTGACCCCCAAGCACAAAGAGAAAAGTCTTCTTGTGCACATCAAAGCTTGTTTTCAATGTTTCCATATTTAGTATTTCCAATTTTAAATAAATGTGATTTTAATTCAAAATTGGAAAGTGTAATTTAGAGACAAATGAGATTAGGTAATAAGCAGATTCTTGTTTATCCTTCTCTTTGAATTGGCGCTATACACAGATAGAATATCTGTGTGTCTGGCGCCTATGACAGCGCAAGAATAGGAAACTTGTTTCTTTTATTTTAATTAAATATTTGATATTAAATTAAAAGAAAAAGACTTTTCAAAATTGATTAGCTCTCTTGTTCTCTATAAATAAAGGCCACCTCTATTCATTTAGAACACACTTGTGAGTCTTGAAGAGACTAAAAGTACTTTGTCAGAATTCCCTATAGTAGGCATGTAAGAGACAGAAAAAGAGAGTGAAGAAAAATTCATCATCCCAAAGACCCGTATCGCTCGTGTGTTGAGATTTATAGGTGACTTAAATTAGTTGAGTGATCATTAAAAACTATATTCTTTCTACACCCACAAGTGCATCCATCCGGTGCAGAGGACTAAGCGAGAAAAATGTTGGTTTTATAAATAGAAAATGTCTTTTGCAATCCTTATTCCAGTACATCTTTTATCTTTTTACCAGTAAACAAAGTATGTATATATTTTATTTATGCTCAAAATTAATATTATTTATAGTATTTTATAAAAGTTTTGAGAAAATTTTTGTTATGCACGGTCCATATTACTACCCTGTTTTTGCTATATTTTGTGAAAATCATTTTCCAAAACCAACATTAGTTGTATCCATGCAAAGGGCATTGTGCATTGCGATATAAAGCCTGGCAATATTCTTGCCTATCCTTCTGAACATGATGGGTTATATCAGCTCAAGATTGCGCACTTTAGAATGGCAATGGTGCCCGGAGAGGAGTTATTGGAGGTTCATATAGGGGAACCATAGCTTACATGTCGCCAGAAGTAGTGGCGAGTGGAGAGATTGAAGCTGCAATGGATATATGGTCTTTGGGGTGCATTGTGGTGGAGATGATCACCGGGAACGACCCCGTGATAAGGCATGGACAACATCACTATAGTTCACATGATGAAATCTCGGGAAAAGACATCGAAAATACCGAAAAACATGTCAGCGATAGGGCGGAATTTCTTAAGCAAGTGTTTCGAAAGAAGTGGTTGTCTCGGATGTTGTTGGATCATCTATATATAAATGTTGATTCGGAACTACTACTTGATGAAAAAGAAGAAGATGATAATGATTTACTCCACCTTTTATGATTTAAAGCCAAGGGATATTGTTGAAGCTCTATGTAAGTACTTGAGGGATTTTTTTTTGTCAAATGAGCTCTGGACCTTTTTTTTTTCTTTGATTGGGTAAATTCTTGAGAATGATTAGCTTATGTAATTTCCTTTCTTTGGATTTTTGTAATTTATTTAGTAGGTAAAGGAATGAAAATTGTATAAAATAGATCTTTTGGGTGGATGCAAACCTAATTGGGATGAGCCCAAAAGTAATCTTTTTTCATATACTTAAAAAAATAAATATACTTGGTTGTTCATGGGTAGAGTACAGCTTTCAATTTCTTTCTTTTGCTTTCGGAGATGAGTTATGCTTTTAGGACATGTTCACTTTGCATCAAAGGGAAAAGAAAACTAAAGAGTGATTCTTTTTTTTTTTTTTTTTGAAATAATGTGTTTACTTAAAAAGTCAGTAAGGAAAGTTTTGTGAGTCTTACACAATATAGGAAATAAAAAAAGTGAATATCGATTCTTCTATGCCTTTTAGTATTGATTCCCTATCAAAAGGAATAAATACTATATTTACTTAAATGTCTAAATTTAAATGTTATTATTTAATAGCTATTACTTAAGTAAAAATGATATTTAGTAATTACATTGAATAAGATCCTCATTCCTAAGTAAGTAAACATAAGAAAGGGAACGAGATTATTTCCTATTACACCATAAAATAATTAAGTAAACTCTAGAAAGTGAATGAATGATGTCCACTCCCATTATTTTACCTTCTTTTCTAATATTATTGTCCTTTCTTTTACATTCCTTTACAGTTTGATAAACATGCCCTTAATTTATTCAAACATTAGAGCTTTAACAATAACATTATTAGAGATTTTGCGAATCTAATTATTTTCTGGTGATCAAATTTTCATTCGCTATAATTAATGGCTTCAAATATTTCTTGATATATTTACATGTATGTATGGGATTTGGCTCATATTAAATTAATTAGACAAATGATCTATTTTTACCACCTATTTAAATAAATGGTTGAAATTTTTAAATAAACACCAGTATGTCATTGACTTATATCACTAATGAATATTAGTAAATCACTTATTAAGTATAGTTTTAGCACTAATAAATTGGTTTATTATTGATCTAATAATAATTTAGCATCGAGAAACTGATAAATTATTGAGTGAATAAACCACCAAATTAATCAATGATAAACTACAAATTAGTACAATATTGATATACTATAGTTTATCAATAACTTACTGATTAGCATCAGTATAATATTGACATACTTTAATATATCATTGATATACAAAAACAACTATCTTCTTAATTTTCAAAAAATTAAGCTATTTACCTAAAAAAGAGCTTAAAAAAGACCATTTGCCCCCAAATCCCGGCATTAATTGCTTCAAAGATTTCTTCTTGTTATATGATATATATATATATATATTTATTTATTTATATTTCAATTGTTTCTTATAAGGTTATTTTCACTTTTGTCCCACGAATTGTCACTTATTTCACTTTTTCCCATGACTTTTAAAACGTACTTCTTAGTCTCCTATTGTTCCATTAGTAAATATCCCCCTTGCATGTAACTCTATTAGTTTTGGGATGATTTTTTTATAGAATATATTTTTTTTTATTTTACCCCCAAACTCTGCCACTTATGCTATTTTATCCCCCCCAGACTTTCAAAATGTAATACTATTCCCCTCAAAAAAATTTTAGCAAATAACCTCCTTTCGTCTAATTTTGTTTGATTATATAAGCTCATATTTTTTTTCCTAACTTTGAGAGGGAAAACTCAAACATACAAAAGAGCTTAAGGAAAAAGAAAACAAAATAATAATAATAATAATAATAATAATAGATTAAGAGATAAAAGTTCAAGGAAAAAGCATTATTTTTTTGTAATAGGCAATCAAACCAGTAAAAGAGCTTAAGGAAAAAAACTACAAAATTTCTTAAAAGAATGAAGCTCTGTACTTTTTTTAAAGAACATAATTTCTTGTAAGCCTGCCCTTAAATTTTCTTTATATTTGTATTTGAACGGCAAGTTGTAAAGAATATTCATGCAAATTATGGGTATATAGATTGTCTTAATATGGAGGTCTTGTAATGTTGGAAGAAAAACAATCAATTTATTACACTAAACAGTATTAGATAGAAGGAAATTATTTGTTAACCAAAAAAAAAATGAAGGGACACAAGAACTCATTTTGAAAGTCAAAGGATAAAATAACATAAATGACATAGTACGGGGGTAAAATATAAAATATTCTACAAAAAACCGTCCAAAAACTAATAGAGTTAGATGAAAGGGGGAAACTTGCTAACGGAACAAAGTTTGAGGGGATTAAGTGGTACGTTTTAAAAAATTGAGAGGCAAAATGACATAGTTTAGGGGGCAAATGTGAAAATAATTTTTTCTTATATGGTGTTTCTATGATGATGGAAAGTATCTCCTTTCTTTTTTCAAAAACAAAATGAAGTATCTTCTTTACAGATTCATCGTCTATCCAATTTTGATGTCTTAAATGGTGTAAAACTAATTATATTATGATATGTCATTTAAAATTTTGAAGTAGTGTTTAGTTAATTTTTACATGCTTTTTATTGAATAACGCGTCATGATATAATTGGTTGGATATCAATTGAAACGCTAAAAATTGAACAAACACTTTGAGTCCCTTGTCTACTGTAGCATCTGATCTTTGGTGAGTTTACCCTATGATCTGTCGAACTACGACACGACTAACCTGTACGAAAAACGATGGGGGTCTAACGATAAAGATGTTGCTTCTAGTTCCTGAATAATATAGATAAATGACTATTCTAATGTTCCAACCTTGTCATTGCCTAAGTTTATTGTCGTTTATACTTGATTACGGTTTGTTTCTTTCTTGCTTGCCCTTCTGTCATGTCGATTTGTTGTCACCTGCATCTTTTGCTGCTCTTTATCTTTTGTCGTCGTCTTACTTTTAACTTTTAAGAATAGTACTGCACAAATTCATGAAAAAAACAGAGTACAAATTACATAACTACTAGATTACATTCCTCTGTATTCCTTTCCAACCTCTTATTAGGTTACCAGGACTAAAAAGAGATCATCCCACTACTTCAAATAAACAAGAAGGGCCGACTCTAGGCAACTTTACAGATGCTACATTGCATCACCAAATTTTCTTACTCTAATCAAAAGTTAAATTGCCATTAGTATCCTGGTTTTCCAATTCAAAGCCTGAATGTACTATAGCCTCCAAGACCGGACGATCCGTATCCTCCACCACCTGTGTAGGACTGTGAGGGTAAAGAAGTTGAACGATAAGAAGAGCTGCTCAACTGAGGGTAGTTTGGTCTTATTCCAGCATCTATCCTTCCGTAGGTGCTAGGAACTGGTTCTTTGTGATTCCTCATAACCTCCTGAAAATGCAGAACAAAACACAAGCATATATCAGCATTCTCGTTTCTATATTTATATTTATACCATCGAGCATGCATTATTTCCCTATATCAGAACTTCAAAGTCCCCTGCAATATTTAATTATTCAGACCAGATATCCAAATGACAAAAAGAATTAAAATACATGGCAAAGTGTTTTATTCCCTCGGCTGTATTCGTCATTCTGCAAGTGTTTTGAATCCAGACAATGAAACTACCTGAATTAGTTGTTGAGCCAACTGAACCTGTGATGAGGTTCCTTTGATTTCCACTGTGATTTCATCAGGAAGTCCTCTGCTCTCTTGCACAGTTAAGATGGCTCCACTAGTACGGCGAATGTATGCAATATTAGATCCTTCAATCCCAATAATGTCTTCTGCATAAGATAGTGGGATTTGCATTGTTTGTGCAATCTGATTGCAATACAGAAATGACGTTATTATGACTTCTAACCAAAAACGGTGGTAGAGAAAATCGAAACTGAAAAATTAAATGTAGAAAACTGAATTTCTCTTTCCTTGTAGCCCTACTCATGTCGAACTTCAGAGTATGCAATTGTGCAAATGCCTATTATTGAGATAATTGAAGGAGATAATAAACATAATAAAATAATGTGCCTTCTGCAATTCTGGAGACATTGCAATCTTGTTGTCGATCCAGTTGAAAGTGAAATATAATTTTATGTCACTATGCGTATGTATTTCATCTCAACTACTAAATTTAAGAAGTCCCAAAGGAAAGATTACAGGTCTTAAATAAGATGATGCATATAATAAAGAACCTCATGCTATTATAGGGACACAGCTTGTTCTTTGTTCGATTGACAATGAAATCTAGTTCTAGGTCACTATGTACACATATCATCTGTCTCCAAAACCTAACACTGTGTTTTTCCCCTAAAACGAGGGGGCCGTTTGTTATTGTTTTCAATATAGGTGAAAATGTTTTTGTTTTGAAAAATAAGAATTTTTTAAGTATTGTGCTCAGAGTGTTTTTAAAATTTGCCTCAAAAAACGTGCAAAAACATTTTCAAGAATTCTAAGAACAAAAACATACGGGGCCCAATAAGTTTAAGACATCACTTGCAAATGTAAAGAAATTATATGTCAAAAAAGTACTTAAAAGGACAAGCAACAGAACCTTCCCTATTTTGACCAGCCCAGCTGTGTCCAGGGACAAAGAAATTGGAGGAAATGATCAGATTGATTCGAAATGGTATAAATGACCTGCTTGTCATGAGCACCAACCTGAGTAACGATGGGAGCACCAGTACGACTGAGTCCAGTAGAACGAATTCCAGGAAGTGATGGATCTTGTCCAAACAGAGAAATTCCAGAAGACGGAAGTTGCGGTTCCAGCTGTGTTTCCCGCTCAAGAAATAAGGGTTCCCTTTTTGCTGTGATAGGATAATTAGTTCCAACCCCAGTTTGAGTAGTTGTATGCAACAATGACTTGTCAGCCCAGATATCTACTTGGCGTTCTTGTGAGATTGTTGAATTGTACTAAAAAGTGACATTCTAGTGATTAGCACATTAAAATGCAAAAGCTTTAAAGCAATAGACACCAAGGAAATGCAGCTTACACTCTTCTCAAAAAGTGGAAGAACACTACGATCAACCAAAAATTTCCTCAGATGACCAATTACTGCTTCTAGAGCTTTCAGAACCTTTAACCCTTCTCCTTGCAACTCAACAATTCTCTCATCTGCAGCAGCGTAGAATGGCACATCGTCTGCCAACACAAAATTTAGCAGATATAAATTGTTTTGGAAAGTATAGTCATTAGTACAGCAAAAGCAGTCAGCCTTTCAGGAGTTAGGTTTGCTAAACAAGTGGCAAGAAGTATAACTACTGAAAGAAATTTAGACATATGTGTGTCAAAGAAAAATATATTTTTCTTTAATAAGAAACAGAGCTTCTATTGAGGAAATAAAATAAGACATCCACCAGCTCCAACTAAACAAAATGAAGGAGGGGGGAAAAACTCTGCAACTCTTTCAAAGATGAAGCCCGTTGAGGATTGAGTATAATGCACTCCCTTCCGCAACGAAAAGCATCTGGTATTTTGCCTTCAAGACTATTACTTTTCTCCACCCATGTACACCAGACTATTTCAAAAAGAAACATAGTAAAAGCATCATACCTAAACTGGAACCAAACCGGTGCAAAATGCCACTGTCGCCACTGATCAAAATTGTCTCATTTGACAATTTGGTTCATAAGTTTTCCATGAAACAATGTATAAAAATGTTTAAGTAAAGAAAATCACAATAACTGCACGTTTCTATCCAAAACACACTGTCATTTATGAATTCTAGCATCTCCAGTCAACTATTTTAATCATGGAATGGGCATATCATCCGAAAAAAAAAAAAAAAAACAATAAATCATAGTTTTGATTCATTTGATATAAGATAACTCTCAGGTAACTACCCTTTACAACAATTATAAATTCAATCAACAATAGCTTCTGCATAGGGGCTCCAGGATCCGCTTATGATGCTTGTAATCAGTCCATCAAGGGTTTTGGCTTCAGTTGCAGCAACAATTATTGTTTTATGGTCTGTTTTTATTCTCTGTTTTTGCTTATTTAATTTTCTTCATTTTCTTGTTCTCCGAGGATTCCTCGCCTTCTTTCCTTTCTACTTGATTTTATTTTTAATGAAACAAAGCTTTCACCACTAAAAAACTAGAATAATAATGATAACAATAATTAAAAAAAATAGAAATGGTTACCATCCCTAATAGCCATGTATCAAGAAGAGAATTAAAAAGAAGCAGCTCAAGCTTACGTTCAGAACAGTACAAAAACTATAAGGCTACACTCCAGCAACTATCAAGTTGAAAGCAAAGGGTTATCAAGCTGTGCAAAACTACACTTTCATACTTCATGGGTCAATGTTGCCAATCAAATTTGCAAAGGATATCATGAACAGTGAAAATATCAAGTAAAGGTATTTGCCCTCCTCTGTATCTTGCTCCTAAGAAAGTATAAAATGAACATCTAAAGCATACCTCCTGACAATACTCGAACAGATGCACCAGTGCTCTCCTGTATGGACTTGATCAATGAACCTTGCTTTCCAATCAAATTTATAGCTTGTGTAGATGCAACCAATAATCGAATTGAACAAAATGCAACTCCAGCAGCTCCAGAGGCCTCATTATCTGATAATCCCGAAACACGTTTAAATATCCTTAAAACAGCATCCATTGCTGGTGAAAGAGTAGCCTCCGGCTCTTCCTTTCCCGAGATCAACACCTAAAAGAAAT
This sequence comes from Artocarpus hirsutus, assembly GCA_946598075.1. NCBI lineage: Eukaryota > Viridiplantae > Streptophyta > Magnoliopsida > Rosales > Moraceae > Artocarpus > Artocarpus hirsutus. Next base: position 86,397 of record CAMOHE010048073.1, read on the forward strand.
GCATCGGAAGTGAGGAAGGATAATAGAATTGGAAATTAAAATGTGAGATGGCCAAACAGAAGGATTTGTCTCCCATGTGTTTATGCATATCAACCAATGAAATCAAGGGAATAATAGATTCCTTTTTATTACAAGAAAAAATCAAATCAACTAATTTAACAGACTTGTTTTTTCCAAGCCAAAAAGAGAGGAGAAAAAGTGTTAACAGATACTTCTAAGAAGCCAAAAAGATTTAACTAAAAGCAATTAGGATGTTTTTTTTTTCTTCTCAGTTTTAGGCCTTCTTACTTTCAAAGTGCAACTAGTCATCAAGGCATCCAAGAATATTTGTTCTTATAACTTCTAACTAAGTGCCAACAAATGTCTGCAAAATTAACTTCAAAACTAGAAACACGCTCACAGGGGCATTTACAGTCAAGCTTAGACCGCCCAATACTAGCAACAGGAAAAGTTCTTTCTTTTCTGTTTACACTAGACGTAATCACTACTTGCCCAGATCCGGGGAGCAAAAATGAATTCATTGGCAACTGCAAACTTAGTACCAGTCCCTGAATTGGTACAAAGGTACAGGTTAACTCATTGTTTTCTTTGAAAAAAAAAAAAAAATCACTAATGACATTGCAGAAGTACACATTGGCATTTGTACTCCTAACTACGAAACCTTCTCAATAATGGAGAACCAACATTGCAAACGAAAATCTCATTAAACTAACTAAAAGCAAGACGTTTAAAGCAAAGTATATTCTTGATTAGCAAACCAAAATGGCAGTAAAGTAAGATCCAGACTTCCAAGTTGTACTTATTTCTCGACTATTTTCCCGGGAACCAAGCAGCTAATTAGGGCAAGAAAAGGAGAAAATTCGAACGAAAGAAAGAAGAGGAAAAAGAGAAGGAGAACACACTCACGATGCGATCAGGAGTGCCAACAGCACCATCGAGGACTCGAATTCTGGCGCGCGTATCCTCACACATCTTCTTGATGAGCTCGCCCTTCCGGCCGATGATGCTGCCGACCTTCAGCACTGGAACGATGAGCCTGAACACGCAATCCCCGGGCCACCCAGGCCATTTATTGTCGGCGGCGGTGGCAACGGCGTTGTGACTCGCCCGAGCATCTCCGGATTCCGTTAGCGGAACTGGCTTCGACTCCGAGTTCTGATTCTCATTGGCCTGATCCGGCTCCGTCGTCGCCGGCGTTGTCTCGTTCGCCGAATTGGAGGCGGCAGCGGTGGGGTCCGAAGGGAGAGACGGCGAGTCGGATACCAGTGCCTTTGTGACGCCGTTAGCGGTGGGTTCGGTGGTAGCCATGGCAGAGACAGAATGAGAAGCGGGCAGTGGACGGAGCAAGGAGTTAGGGCAAGTGAAGGGTTTAGAGAGAGAGAGAGAGAGAGAGGCCAATCTACAGATGAGTTTTTAGGGAATTATTTAGGACTTGCCTTTAGAAGGGAAAAACATTAGGAAGCACCAAAATGTTTATCAAATGCAACTTTTTTAATATATAAATATATAGGATGTTACGTGAGTGTGTTATGTTGCAGTTGTTTTTTATTTTATAATATAATATGTGAAAATTTTATATTATTTTTTTTGTTTAAATTAATTTGTTTGAATCAATGTATCAAATACTTTAATAATATAAGATTTATATCTAAATAATCAAATGTAACCTTTTTTTTAATAATAGTGCAAGATTAATAAGCAAATGTTTGGGATACTTTTCTAGTTTTAACTTATACACCAATAGATGCTACAACTACGAATGAATGAATCAATGATAACTCAAAAGTTGAATACAAGTTGAAATTAAAGTTGATATTCTTGCATTACTCTTTTTAAATTATATTGCATGATTATTTAGAAAACATTTATCAAATCTAACTATTATTTACTTTTATCGAATCTTCCTATAAATTCAAATAAAACTCAAACTGAAAAATATGCATCGAGAACCGACAATGAAAAACCGAATAGTCACACCAAGTATTGAATATGCTCCTTCAACAATTATATAATAGTTATATAATTGATGGATACCATTAGTCAATCAAGATCAATATATCAATGACGCTAGTCCGCCATTGCACTACATAGAAATCAATCTAGAAGACTATACACAACCTTCATCAAAAAAATAGGGAGACCTTTGTAATTACACAACCAAACCAAAAATATTACCAAAGCTTATAATTACCTTTAAATGGCAAAATCAACATATTACTTAAGACAAAATAAGTACCTAAGACAAGAGAAAAGTTTGTAACTACACAAAAAATAAAAAAATAAAAAAATAAAAAAAAAACCTCCAATGACAAATCTGACCTTTGAGTCTGATGGGAAACTTAGCTATGGGCATAACAAGGGTCAAAAAAAGCGATAGACAAACCATCAATCTATCGATGTGTAGAGGACACTTACTATCAACATCAATCTCCGACCTGAGCATGTGCTCCCCCCATCAGAAGCTTCTGGGGTTGCATACCCACTGAAGCTCTGACACACCTAGATCTGGCTGCCGAAAACACAAAGGCCTTCCCTCCAAAGCATGCCGAAGGTGCTTGCATGGATCCCTTTCCTAATGACACCAGAGCAATCTTCATTCGTAAAATTGAACTCTTGCACCTCAATGGTAGTATTTAGAAAGGAAAAAGTTGTGGTTTCTAAATATTCTTCTCCAATTCTTGATCCATGGATCAACGGTCTGAATTTTCTATCCTGAACTGCCTCGTATATTGTCTTGCTAATGAGCACCTATCAGTTGTCATTGCAGGGTACTGGCTAAGGTAAATTTATATTCCTTAATTCCTTCATGCCTAATTACATAAACTCGTAGTGTATATCCTTAAATATTAGGATGGTTTGTTCGAATAAAAATCTATCTTAAGAATTAATCGTTAAAAACTTCATCTAATACCTATTGTTCACTTTACACTTATCCATGAACAGAGGTAATCTGGATATTACGATCGACAATGATGATTAAGGTACTTCATGCTACTTGAGTAACTTTTTATATAAAGTTTAGTTGATTTCTACTTCAGGATTTTCTCATGTTGCACTTGCCGTGTCTATTTATTATGTTTAGTAAGATTGAGATGAAAGAGACTAGGATGTGTAGAGGGGGACCTAGTATTTCTCATGCGGCATTCGTCGATGATACAATTCTCTTTAGGAGTGGCCACTTTAATGGAACCTGCTGTGATTCACAAATGTCTTAGATCAAGACCTTTAGTTTTTGGGTCAAAAAGTGAGTGGGGCTAAATATGCCATCTTATTCTCCAAAGATATAGATTGTTCTTTGTTTAATGACATTTTGAGTTTTTTCAGTTTTAAAAGACTTCGATGTTAAACTAGGTACCTTAAGGATTAAATGATCAAAGAGTTTTTGAGAAATTTGATCAATAAAGAATTATTTATGTCATATATCAAATATTATCTTCTTTATATTCATTTATGTTAAATGTATGAAAAGCAAACAAAAGTCTGAGAATGTCAATCTAAACTTTTAAGATCGTACATATGATAAATAGATTATGTAGAAGACATAGTCTAAATATTAAAAGGTCCACATTGACGGAATAAAGTTGGGTGCATTATTCATGTTAAGATTGTTATGTTGTCTACATCCCTAACATGAGATAGCTTATCTTGGTCATTGGAGTGGGACTCCGCTAGTGGAGACATTAATATATTGCTATTGGTGGCAATACAATGGATCAAGACTAAAGATAAATTGATTTAGTTAATACCCGTTTGAATAAATCAATTCACTTTAGACAATCATAGTGTTACATCTTAATTTTAAAATGAATCAAAAAGTCTATATTCTTGACGTGTATCTTTTGATGTACCAAATCTCTAAGTTTTAAGTGAAATGGATTTAGAGTTGATAATTATAAAATATACATGTCAAGGATGTACTATTTAATAATAATAAGTGCTTGATCTATATATATCCATTAGGTCTTCTTTGCTAGCACACATATTTCTTGCAATGATATGACGTGTTTTTTTTAGAAATTGGTAACCTATGTTAATTCTTAGATTGGCTTAAAATTCGGTTAACTGAATTTTCCTAATCATATTGATTTATTAGTTGAACTAATTTTGAAACTTAATTGAAACTAAATATGTTGAATTATTTAAATGTATTTTAGTTGAATATAAAATTATTTTTATGTGACTGTTTTTATCAGATAACTTTTGTATTCGATTATTTGAATTAAAACTGAGGCTTTATGAAAGATACTTGGGTCAAATAAAGAAGTAATTATCCAATTAGCTCAAAAGGGTGGATCGAGTGATCTCAAAAACTAGAAAAAACACGTGGCAGGGGCATGCCACATCAGCCTAGTTGGCTGCCCTACCAAGTCAGCGCATCATACATGTTTTTAGCTATGGGATTTGATTCAAACTCGAATCTTGAGGCCTAATATAATAAGAATAAGTGTCGATCTAACCTTTATAAGTTGGAAACATGTTCCTATGGTTTATGATGATTAAAAGAGGTCACTTAAGAAGGTTAGATAGAGTTTTCTATAACAAGAAACTCTATTACTCTATAGAATTATTGTTCAATATTTAGAACAGTAATTCTTATTGTTTTCTTATAATTATGGGGGGAAGTTACCAAATGAGAATCAAACGATTATGCCCACACGTATCCCGGGAGTGGAAAAGAGAACAACAAAGAAGATTAGTTTGCTGAGACTCTTCTAGACACAATTCTCAGTAGCAGTTCTATCAAAGGATTTCTTTTCAAAAGTGCAGTTTTGACTTTACAAGGTACAAAGATCTATTATTAATTTATTGTATATAGCATGTCCAATACGGAAGATCTATTATTAATTTATTGTATATAGTATGTCTAACTTGTTTATGAAAAATATTTTAATTTGAAAATTTTAAAATTGCATTGCTTACTCATTTTCCAACATTCGGTACGATGTTAAGCATAGGTGGAGCCAAGAAAATAACTCAAAAGGAATGGACACAAAATTTTAGATTATAAGTGTTAGAGTTCGGAAAACATTTTTACAAATATAGTAGAAATGTGATTATAATGCAAAACATATAAAACAAAAATTTTCTTAAAATACTTTTGTAAAACACATTATAGATTATATTAATTTAACGTTTAAAAAATATATTTAAAACGTTGCTTACCCAGATGAAGATAGATGATTGGTAAACTCGTGATGCAAGAATGTTCTCTGTAATTGAAACCACAGTCTTTCTCGTTTAGTCCTTGGCACTGGATGGACAAACAATTGGGTGTTGGAGGAACTAATGAGTTTTTTAGATCACTTGACTAGCTTTAAGTCACCCATTAATCTCAACACATGAGCAAAACGGGTCTCAGGATGAAGAACACTTCTTCACTCTTTTTCTCCCTCTTAGCCGCCTATAAAGATGAGATTTTGGTAGAGTATTTTCACTCTCTCTAAGACTCACAAGTGTGTAGAATGAATAAAGGAGATCTATATTTATAGAGCACGAGAGAGTAAATTAATTTTGGAAGTTTCTTCCATTTTAATTTCAATATTAAATATTTAATTAAAATAAAAAGCCACATTAATTCCATTCCATATACTACTATTGGCGCCACACACTGAGAGATTCTCCATGCATGTGGTATCTATCACTTAATTGAGTAGAAAGGAATATTGCTTGTTGCCCGATCTAATTTGTTTTCACATTTAACTTTCCCTATTTAAATTAAATCATATTTATTCAAAATTAGAAGTTTTAAATATGAAAACCTAGTAAACAAACTTTGAAGTGTATAAGGGATATTACCTTTATACTATGGGCACCAAACACACAGTGGGAACCTCCCACTACGTGGCCATACACAGTAGGACCCACCCACTGTGTGTCTTCTTAAATTAAATAGTTATTAAATAATCTCATTATTTATTAATTATTTCTTAAATAATCTTACTATTTAATAAATATAAATTAAATCATAATTAATTCATTTTGAGCGATAATTTAAAATTCTATAATTCTGAATTAATTATTTAAACCAATAATTCTACTTGCCTAAACAATGTTAACAAGGATGGCAGGTGTTTCAAGCTCTAATAAAACCAATAGATTAATTGAACTCGTTAATTAATATACTTTTTTATTAATTCCAATATAACTTTAAATACTTGAAATTGTACTCTTAAAATTATAGAAATTTAATTACTCATTTCTTAAAGCCATCTATTTGATATATCCATTACACATAAGTCAATCTTCTATAAATAATTTATAAATAGAGCAAGGTAAAATCCATTAACCTCTCTAATTACTTCTTTATCCTCGAATGCCATTGATTCTCTACTGAATAATAAATTCATGAACTTAATCACGAATTGAGCACTGTTATTATTCAAGCCCCAAATCAATGCTTAAGATAATTATTTATCTGCTTCTTGCTAGAGAAGCAATGGATTCTATGTTGTAACATTAACATTCTCGGCTACTTACTTCATTATGCCTAGAAAATATAAGGAATAGGATTAGATCCTCTATTCATCAATTAGGAGCTGAGGACGAAGTCATAACATGATTGACAAAGGGACGTGGAGTGCGAAGCTAAGGAAATAACTTTAAGCATTTTTTGGCATGATGTCCACGTTTCTCACAATATTGGCAAACAACAGTAGGTGGCTTGGAAGGTGGGAGCGTATTAGGCATGTATTGTTTATTGGGAAAGGCAGGATTTGGAAGTAAACTAGGCTTCAATGAGGGAGAATATGGCTTTGAAGATAGGTAAGGAGAGGGTGACTATTTAGATAGATTAGTAGTTGGCGGGGTCGGTTCAATATTTTGTTTTTCATTATGAAGAAGAAAGGTTTTATGATCAATAACTTTGTCAAACAACTCTTCGAATGGAACAACAGAGTCTCGAGTTATCATGGTGTTAATAAACTCCTTATAGGTAGGCCTAAGACCATGAGTGGTGTAGACAAGCAAGTCAACATCACTTGGAGGATCACCAAGACCAATGAGTTAATCTGCAATCTATTTAATAAAGATAAGAAAGTCAAGGACAGAGAGAGACCCACAAGTAGTCATGGACAGCTTATCCTTGAGATGAATGATGTAAGTGGTCGATCGTTTAGCATTGAGATGGTTTAGGTGTTCCTATGCCCCGTGACTGGTTTTGGTAGAAGGAATAAGTAGTATAACAGCTTCACTTAAAGATGTAAAGATGGCATGAAGAATTAGCTGGTCTTGACAATGCCAAGAAACATAATCTGGATTGGTAATGCTCTGACCATTCTGACTCACTGTTGGAGAGGGCCAAGAAGTGGTGTTGTCGGGATACTTGAGTAGATCAAGACCATAAAAGTGAGCATTGAATTGAGCTTTCCATGAAAAATAATTGGGTGATGTAAGTTTGAGTGAACTTTAAGTAACAGCATTGATTGTTATCAATCCCAAAATTTGAAGGGACAACAACAATAATGGAGGATGGAGTGCTTGTAGATGAGCAGAGGCCATGTTGAGTAAGATAAGAGAAAGGTAGATGAGAAAAAATGCGAGAAAAAATGGAACCAAGATCTAACTTGTGAGAATATAAGCTCTAATTACTCTAATAAGTTTAATGATGCTGAATATATTGTGTTTTCATTCATCCAATTTTGATTTACAAGATGTGTATATATAAACATAAGTTGTACAACTATATCAGTCATTTTCAAGCTATCTTAAGATAAAAATTTTGAACTTTTGCTGTTATAACTAACTAAAGAGAATCCTTAGGAATCAGGTTGTTAACATTCAAATTTTCTAAGTTTTGTGGAGCTACAATTGATGTGGTAGGACCTATCATGCATTCTCTAACAAGATGGTCACTTTTTGGGCTATGAATAGCTAGAGCTAGGTGGGATCACAATGAAACAGTTGAGTCGCAAAAACATAGGCAAGACTTGTTGGAAAAAAGGGCTCGATGACATAGTGAAAGTTTAAAATTTTTTTTATTAAACACTAGGAAACTAACTTATAATGCTATAAACAATAAATTAAATATAATTTAACATACTAGTTGGAGACCAGAAGCAACACTTTTCACTAAATAATTCTTCAAGGACGAATCTCTAGCGTACCTTTAATGCTATTCTCTTCCTTTAGATCGTAATGCATGTAGGCATAACTCAGCAAATCTTTACCATAGCTATACTCCTTCCAACTAGACTATATGTTAAAGAAACTATAAATACAAAAGGGGAGCGATCAAAGCTCTACCCTTTGAACTTACACTATAGCAGTTTAAGAATAAATGAAGACCCTAGGTCTACATTTATAGAAGTAGTAGGAGGAGTTAGAAGTCTATTAGGATTAGAAAAGAATTTTCACTCCTCCCTATACAGTCGGCGCCACCTTCCTTAGATCACCCAGGATAATTCCTATTCAAATAATTCTATTGAAATTAAAATTTAATTGTCTATGATAATTATCTAATTTAAATAATATTAGATAATTATCCTTTATCAAATTCAAATGCGATTGGATTTAAATTAATTATTCAAATACAAAAAATTAATTATCACAAAATCTCATGAAATTTAATTTAAATAAATATTATTTTAAAATTAATTAATTAAATAATCAATTCCAAAATTACCCTCAAGTAGGTGCCCACAGTCTAGTAGCACTAAGCCAAGCACGACACACAGTCCAACTTGATTGTTGGGCTTGCACACTGATAGTTCTAATAACCTGTTTGATGTAACCTCCTATATTACGTGTAGTAACCTGAACTTGCTTGATCTGTCATAAAAGAATCCATGAGCTAATATTAAGACCTGATGGACGTATATTATCAAGCTCTAATAATAATAGATAAACTAATCCCTGCTTAAACATAAATCTTATTTATAACCTCTCATATTATATGTATGCCAATAGGTTATCTATAATCGGATGAAAGACTGAGTTTGATTTTACCTTCCGATTATTTTATCTCAAAGTTTCATTTTTTCACCATTGGAAAATTCATTCTTTATACAACACATACAAAAGGAATATCATCCGGTTACCATATGTATCTAGATGACTGAGGCTTTGTTATATTTTCTAACACTTAAATAATGCCTTTGAGAGGATAACATTGACTCCTTTTTAAAGAATTGTGGACTCCGTGTCTATGGATTATGCTCTCATTGAATATAGGTTGCATTTCCAACATACCAACAATGGAGCCGTCATTCATTGAGACTCCTGCCTTTGGCATATCAAATGATACGAGCTGTAAACATAGAGTCATAAATCTACTTTAGGATTAACATGACACATAAATGATTATCAAAGAGAACTAATTTAAGTTAAATAGAATTATTATTAAATCAATTCAACTTTAGGTCCATTCTAATGTGCGACCATCATTAAATATACCAAACCAATGTGTCTACCATGGAGTCAATCTGCTCTAATGACCAAGATAAATAGCCTCCCCATTTGGATGTAGATCCCCATTATTGTCTCATCATGTATGAAGTTCCCAGCTTTATACATAGATCATGGACTATATAATTTAAACTATTAATCCCTTAATCAAATCGTTCTACATATAAACTCTATATATGCCAAATTCCAAGATTTGTCTATGATAATCATGGATCACATGTTTGTCAATATACAATCATTATTATAAAAGTACTATAAGGACAATTATTAATACATGAAATATTCATATTATTATTTATTTCACCAAAAATGTTACAAATACAACTAAAGTATTTATTTTTTAGGGCACCAATCTTAACAACCTCCTACTTGCTCTAAGCGAGTAAATGTGACATATTGTGCATCCTTATACCGTCTATAAAGCCTTTGACTACCAAGATCATAGTTTAAACAATAGACGAGGTTGTCCTTGGATGCTAATTAGCAAATCAGTCTTGTTACCATTCTACAAAGCTTCCTATAATATGATACTTATCAATACATCTACCCCTCTTGTCACGTCCTGAATCCTTGGTATTATCTATTGTCACCATGTTCCACAATACAAAACTATAGATTTATTCATACCATAGACTACCTCAAGATCTCTAAGGAAATTTCCTAAATGCAATAATTTCCTTAGATACCTTAGTGGCAACGATATATTTAGCCTCTATAGTATAATCAGCAATACAAAGTTGTTTGATAATATTCCCACTATGAAACCTTCTCTTAGAGCAAACTAAACCCTAAAGTCAATTTCCTCTAATACTAATTTGACTAAAAGCTAGAATCTGTATATCCTACAGGTGTTAGGTCCTCTTCGAAATACATTATATAGTTCCTCATTCTCCTAAGATACTTGAGTTATATGATTGACTGCCTACCAATGTTTTGGCTTAGGATTTGACCAATATCGACGTACTATCCTGACTTTATAACAAATTTTTAATCTTGTGAAAAGCATAACATACATGAGACTCTTATTGCCAAAGCATAATAAATTCTTTCCATGTATTCTCATTTTTTGATGTTTGAAAAAAATCATCCTTAAAAAAGGTGATTCCAAACCGAATAGGTTAAGAACCTTTCTTAGAATCTTGCTTTGTAGACCTCTCTAGAACTTTATCTATGTATAAAGTTTTGGGATAAAGCTATTATTCTGTTCTCATTGTTATAAAACAATTCAAACCTAAGAACATAAATAGTAATTCTTTCAAAACATTAAGTCAAAATGTTTGGATAATTAAACTTTGACCAATAATTTTGTACCTACATTATTCCCAATGAATAGAATGTCATACACATAAAGTACCCAGAGACAACCTTCCCATCATTAATATGTTTATAACACATGATTCATCCAAAAGTTGCTCAAAACCACATGATTTGACCACCTTATCAAAACTTACGTTCCAGGATCATTAAGCTTGCTTCAGCCTTATTTGACTTGAGCAACCTACAGACACTATTCTCTTGGCCATTTCCCTTAAACCCATCTGGTTCTATCTTATAGATACTTTCCTCAAGATTGCAATTCAAGAATACAATCTTGACATCCATTTACCTTATCTCGTGGTCGAGATACCCAGCAATGGATAAGAGTATGTAGATAGACTTTAGCATCACTATAAGTAAGAATGTTTCATCATAGTTGATGTCCACTTTCTACTTGTATCTTTTTGTTACAAGTCTAGCCTTAAAGATTTTCTCCTTTCCTTCCACTTCTTTTTTCATCTTGTAGCCCCTACACTCAAAGCTTTAACCCCTTCAAGTGTTTCTACAAGTTTTTAGACTTAATTGGAAGCCTTAGTTTCCAATTTAATATTCATAGCCTTTTGCTATGTTCTGCATCAACATCCTCTGTGGCTTTGTCATACCAAGTGAGATCACCATCTAGTTCAACGATCTTAGCCTAAATGCTTCGTATTGATACTTGGCATTTGATAAACAACTCTCCGCTATGACAATGCTCCCTAGGTTGTTGATTTTATTTTGATTTCTCTACTACAATTAGAACACCTTTCATATCCAAAACCTTTGGACTAATTCAATCATTCCTTAACTCCTTGAGCAATAAATTGCTTTGTGGTTTAAAATCTTGCATCCAACTCTCCTTCAGGAATGTTATATGCATGGAAACCAAGACTTTATTTTTTTGAATTATAGAATAATCCATCTTTTATCCTTCTAAGATACCCTATAAATATGCAAAGTTTTGAATGAGATTCTAACATCCAAGCTTTCTTATCTAGGATGTATCTTAGACCTCAAGTACTGCTTTAATTAGAATATCATTTAGAAATATAACATGCAATTTGTAACACATATCCCCAAAAAGGATATAACTCATCATGGATCGTACTATATCCAACAGGTTTGTTTCTTCTTTTTTGCTATACCATTTTGTTGTGGAGATCTTGATGTAATCAAATTGGATAAAATCCCATTTTTTAATAAGTGCCCTATAGACTTCTTAGGGAGGTATTGTCCACCTCGATCTAATCAAAGTGTTTTTATAGGTTTACCCAATTGCTTCTCCACTTCTGCACAAAACTCCTTGAACTTGTCCATGTTTCACCCTTGCGAAGAATTAGGTATACAAACCCAAACACGAGTAGTCATCTATAAAATATGACAAAGTATTTGTATCCTTTAACATACCAACGCGTTCATGTGAACACAAACTTCTATGTGTACTATGTCTAGGACTTCTACGACCTGATGTCCTTTAGCTACAAAAAGCCTGTTGGTCATTTTACCCTCTAAACAAAACTCACTATGCCAAGGTTTTCATCTCTTAGGAACTTAAAAGGACCATCCTTAACCAACCTTTGTATCCTGTTAAGGCTTATATGACCTAATTGCAAATGCCAAAAATATGTCTTATTAAATTTAGAAAGATTAGCCCTTTTAGAGTTATTAGTTGGTTTAGTGTCAAGTAGTATGTACAACTTTAGTTTGATAAAGTAAAGTGAAGAGATTATAAAAGTATACATTTTATAAGGCTAAAATCATTCATTTACGCTTTTATTTCTCATTAAATCCTCTAATTAATAAAATTATAGTGTTAAATAATATTTTAGTGTCTTAGTATGAAAATATGTTGAATAATGTGTTTTTATTGTGTTTTTTATGTTTGAATATATTTTCAGTAATTTTTAGAAGCATTTTTATGTGTAAAATATGTGTTTAGTTTGAAATTAATTAAAACTGTAAAAAAGAATGTATTGTGATTTTATTTTTAGTCTTAATGTGTTGTAAAATATGTTTTTAGTTTGTAAATATATTCTTATACGTTTTTAGCAATTTCTAAAAATATTTTCAAGTCTCAAATATTATATCTATATGAAATCGTATTGGTCCATTAATTTTAGAAGCTTTTTTTTTTTTTGTGTTTTAATGTAATATAAATATTTTTAATATATTTTCATAATTATTATGTTTGTAAAATAATTAATTTTACTTTAATTACTTGTTTGTAGATTTGAAATCTATGAAAAAAAAAGGAGAAAAATGACATCAAAACGGGCAAAATCAAACAACAAATGCTCAAGAAAACAATTAAAAATTTGAATTTCAAAAGAGCATGACTTGTGGCACCACCTGGACCGCATGATCAGCCACCAAACCACCCAGAGCCGTCGATTAGGTGACGTGTGTCAACTCGTCACTTATGCATCATTGCATGCGTATCAACGGGCCCCACCAGCTACAAGTCTTGTCTGATTATGTGCGTGCATTCCCAGAAAAAGCCTGTGCTCTTGTCTCTTTGACCATTCAATCGGTGGACCAGGAAAGATCCAATTGTCATCATTTGTATGTTTGGTCTCAGTTGTACCTACCTACATTAGCAGTCAGATGAAGTCAAATTCGCACTTCTAATGGCCTAGATTGTGACGTTTTCATGCCTCCAACATATGCGAAGAACTGGATCTCAAATTAAGGTTCGCATAATGAAGAAGGTTGAAACATGTGAAAAAAAAGAGAATAAAAAAATAACAAAAGCCAACCCACCCGATAGACAACTCTCCACTATAGTACCCCATAGTGCTATGATCTACTTATAAAAGGGAGCTTAAGCCTCTGTTGCAACCACTCCTTCAAAACATAACAAAATTATGCTTACATTTCATTTTCATATTTTCTTTATAGAACTTGTAGAAATTATGAGCAAGCGAGGCTAGAGTCGTGTGATGAGATAAGAGATGAATTTATTTGTATAATTATTTAAAGTGGATTTTGATTTTTTGATACTGTTGTAATGTTTATAGTTTAGTAGAAATAATATTCTCTTATATTCAAAATTAATATTGTTGTGCTGTCAATTTTTATATAAATTCAGTTATGCTTTCTTTATATATTAATTAATTTACACAATAATATTAACATTATAATTTTATAAAATATCTCTTACAACGATATTGCCGAGAGCAGGTATACTATCACTTTTAGGTATTTCATAAAATAAAGTTTTGTTGGTTTTAACGTAAATTTTATTCTACTAAAACATATTAATTTTGATTAGTTTCATCTTTTCCATCTTATAATTGTGATGATTAATTTTGTAGTGATAATGGTTTTATTTTTTACAATTGGTGCTTTTAATTTAATGATTTTATGAAATGTCTCTTATTGCAGTATTGCTTGCAATATTGTTGCTTTCAAATATTTTGTAAAAATAACATGCATGCTTTAATGGGGAAAGATTTAGTTAGTCAAATGCTTTAGAAATTTAATTAGAATCAAAATCCATACTGGTAATAAACATATAAAAGATTCTTGACACCTTATCGTTTTAATTGTATGTTTTAAACCTTAAAATTTGAAATCGCCAAAAAATATTTTCTTCTTTTTAAACATTATTTTGTTACACTCACTTACCTCTTAAAACATTAAACTTTGCCAACTTTTTCATTTCTATATTTAACCTCTCTATGGATATGACTGCTCTTATTATACTACAAACTACCCATACTAAGATACAATTTTGGGCAACACATCAAAATTTTGGCATTGTTGCCGAGGAGGTGTCATTACTTTGGTAAATTGTTGAAACAAATGAGAAAACAAGTAAGTGATCTATCATTATCTTTGTAAATATTATATTTATGTGTTCTATTTATGCTTTAATTATTTTAAAATATAAAAAGGTACTATTCTAGTTACTATTCACATATTATTCATTATTCACAAAAAATTTCAAAGAAAGAAAAAATATAATAAGAAAATTAATTTTAGCTTTTGTAAAAATTTGGTTTTTTATTTTAGAATTTTATTTGGGTTGTGCAATTTAGTTGCTTGTTAATTTTAGGTTTAGGTTTTTTGAACTTAAAAATAAATTTCAGAAGACTTTAGATTTAGGTTTTTCATAAAACTTAAAAACTAAAGTGTGGTTTTAAGGAAGAATATACTTTAAAGAAGTTCAGTCTGGGGGCTGGATACTGCTTCAAAAATCTTTTCCATAATCAGTTACTTTTGGAGATTCTCCCAGCACCAGTCATTTCGAGAATGTTGTTGACTAGGAGGTTAGTTTTTAAAGGGCCTCGCTTTACCAATCTTCCTAGAGAATATTCTTAAAGGATGTAATTCCTAATTCCTACACCATAAACAAGACAAATGTTTTTCATTCACTACTTTATTCATCCTGAATAAAGAAAAGCTAAACATTTTGTCTTTTGTCTTTTATTTTGGTAATAAAAAAGGCATAAAATTTAAAAAAAAAAGAAAAGAAAAACACTTAGGGTTAATACATCAACAAAGTGACGAACTAGGATGATTTCCTAAAGGTCCAGACTTGGGGAACCCTAGTGAACAATCGTCAAACTCTCCTCTACATTCTCCTACTTCGCCACTAACAACCTCAATTCTAAATCTATTAGAAATGGCACGGCATGAGGAGAATCCCAAAAGGGTGTTGAAAGATTAACTGCATCCATCTCACCCTCCCAATCCATCATGTATCATGTTTCCACCAAATATGCCACAATAGGATTTTAAGCCTAGCGTAATCTAACTTTTGCCAACTTTTCACGGGTTAGAAAGCAAAAATCCTTGCATGCATATTAGTGAATTTGAGGAGGTAGTAGCCACTTTTCATAGTCATGCTGACGTTGCTAATTTCATCAAACTAAAATTCTTTCTGTTCCTTTTAAAGGATAAGGTTAAAAGCTAGCTCTATTATTTAAGACATCGATCCATTGGATCATGGAAAGAAATGACAACTGCCTTTCAACAAGTGTTTCCTGCATCCTAAGACCAACAATCTCAAACAACAAATCTTAACTTTTTCTCAAAATGATAGTGAAACACTCTATCAAGTTTGGGAAAGATTTAAGGATTTGTTAAACTAGTGTCTTCACCATGGATATGAGAATTGGCATCTTATCAGCTACTTATATGATGGACTCAGAGTCAAGAGCATTAATTTATAAAGACAAGGTGCAATGGAGAATTTCTATCCAAAGATGCCAATGAAGCCATTTAGTACCTGAATGATTTGCTAGAAAGAGCTCACACTTGCACTGGACTGAGTGCTACTGAAAGCACTAACAGGTCCTGACCAAGTAGAGTTTACAATTAAAGGAAAAGGATAACCTCAAAGTTCAGGTTAAGAATCTCACAGGACAAATTAAGGCCCTCAAGGCAAAAGACGGTAGAGGAATCCACACAGTCGCAAGGATTGATTCCTATGGTACATGCTCTATATGGGGTGGGGTAGAAAATAAAGCACATGATTGTCCCACTTATGTTGAAATTAAAGTAACGTCCAAGGAACAGTGTAATGGTTGAGGCACATACACAAACCTTTTACACCTTACTTAGAAACCTATAATCTTGGCTAGAGAAACCATCCAAATATCAGTTGGAGGAATTCAAATCAAGCACGATAGTTTGGAAATCAGTGGAGAAATGAACAACAAGCAATCCACAAAGGAAATATGTTGCTCCTTAGTGTAACCCACTCCCATCAAGTAGACCTCTTAAGGATACTTTGCATGCATTCATTGAGGCACAAACCAAGACAAATAGAAGGTAGAACAGTCGTCACACAACTGGTTAAAGAAAACAAAGACTTCAAGAATCAAATCACGAAATTATCCAGATCCTTAGTAATTTAGGAATGTGGTAAATTTTTGTCTCAACTTCAACCCCATCTAAGAGGACAACACATGTTACAAACCTCTAAATATGAAATGGATGACATCAAAGAAGTTAATTATGTTACAACTCACAGAGGTAAAACACTAAATGCTCTATCAACAACCATTGAGGACATGAATAGTGAGGAAGAAGTCACATAAAAAGAAGAAGAAGTAAGCAAGCATATAGTGAAGGTCCCTTTTCCCTCAAGCTCTTTGACCTATTGGGAAAATATCAAACAGTCATGAAGAGGTCTTGGAACATTTGAAGCAAGTTCAAGTCAACCTTCTTTATTGCATATAATCAAACAAAAAGTGGCAACATATGCCTAGGTTATCAGAGACCTAAGCACTGTGAAAAGAAAGCACCACGTGAAAAATACTACATTCTTGACTGAATAATTAGAGCAGTACTAAAAAAGAAAGAATCCCTCAAGTATAAGGATCCTGGATCTCCCACAATCAAGTGTCACATAGGAACCCATGAATTCATACAAGCCTTGTTAAACTTAGGAGCAAGCGTCAGCCTGATGCCTCATTTGGTTTTGTTGATAAAACCATCAAACAATCAAGAGGGATAGTGGAAGACATTTTGTTGCAAATTGATAAGTTCTATTGCCCAGTGGACTTTCTCATCTTCGACATCCAGTGCGAGGCAAACATGGGATCAAACATTCCTATCATTCTTGGAGGACCTTTTCTAACCATAGTTAATACTCTCATTAATTGTAGGAATGGTCTCATGGAAATCTCTTTTGGAAACATGACGCTTGAAGTGTATATTTTCTATATCAGAAAACAACCACAAAGTGATAACGAGTGTTTTTACACTAAAATTTCTGATAAAGTTGTTCTTGAAGAACTTCAAGTGCAAACTAATGAACCTGAAAAATTCCTCCAAAATTTTGAACCTGAAAGTCCCAATCCTGTCTTTAACATATCTGAACACTCATTGGAAAAAGGAACAAAGTTTTGGCAACCATGTTTTAAAGAAGTGGTACCGGAAAAAGAAAAACCAAAACCATCAACTGAAGAGATCCTAAAAGTTAAGTTAGCTTAACTTCCTAAAGGACTAAAACATGCATTCTTAGGAACTAGTGAATCTTTCCCTATCATCTTCTCGTCCAAACTTGATAAATCACAAAAACAATGGTTAATACTTGTTGCGTGAGCATAAAGCTACATTGGGATGGACGATAACCGATATCAAGGGTATTAGTCTCTTGATTTGCTCTCATAATATCCATTTGAAAGAAAGAGCTAATCCAAAAAGAGAATCCTAAAAAAGACTAAACCTAACAATGAAAAAAGTTGTAAAAAAGGAATTTTTGAAGTTGTTAAATACATGTATCATTTATACAGTTGCTGATAATGAATGGGTCAGTCTAACCCAAGTTGTACCTAAGAAATTAGTTATAACTATGATGAAAAATGTGAAAGGTGATCTTGTCTGCACAAAGGTCATCACTACATGGCATATGTGCATAGACTATTGAAAGTTGAATGCTACCACTCGCTAGGACCATTTCCCACTCCCATTCATTGATCATATCTTAGAGCGTATAGCTGGTCACACTTTCTAATGCTTTCTCGGTGGATATTAAGGATATTATCAAATAGAGATAGCATTAAAAGAACAGAAAAATACCATGTTTTCATGTCCTTTTGGTACTTATGCTTTTCGGCATATGCCATTTGTTCTTTGTAATGGTCTAACTACATTTCAAAGATGTATGATATGCATAATCAGTGACATGGTTGAAAAGTATATGGAAGTTTTTGTGGATGACTTGACCATTTTCGATGATTCATTTGACACCTACCTACTTAACTTGGAAGCTGTTTTGAAAAGATATGAAGAAAAAGGTCTTATACTTAATTGGGAGAAATTTCATTTCATGGTTTCATATGGCATATTTCTTAGACATATCATTTCTAAAAAAGGAATGAAGTTTGATCTATCAAAAGTTGAATTCATCTCGAAATTGCCTACTTCTATGACTATTCATGTGCTTGATCTTTTCTAGGGCATGCTCGATTCTGAAGGAGGTTCATTTAGAATTTATATTCCATATCAAGACCCTTATGTAACCTTCTAGTAAAAGATGTAGTGTTCAATTGAATGTACGAATGTGAAGAATCTTTCCAAACTCTTGTGTCTAAGCTAACCTCTGCCTCCATCATGTAATCACCTGATTGGAGCTTACCATGCAAAATCATGTGTGATGCAAGCAACTATGCCGTGAAAGTTGCTTCTGGTTAGCAAAGGAAAGAAAACCCTCTGTAGTGTATTACACAAGTAGGACTTTGAACAATGCACGAATGAATTATTCGACCACTGAAAAGGAGTTACTTGCTGTAGTAATTGCTCTTGACAAGCTTTAGGCATATCTAATTGGTTCACCTATCACTATCTTCATAGATCATTCAACCCTTAAGTATCTCTTTTTCAAAAAGGATGCTAAGGCACTACTTATCAAGTGGATCCTCCTTTTGCAAGAGTTTAATTTGACCATTAAGGGTAAGAAAAGAGTTGAGAATGTGATAGCTGACCATTTAACTCACTTGGAATTCAATGATTCTACAGATGGCTCATCAATTTGTGATGAGTTTCTAGATAAACATGTTTTTACTGATGCTAAACTGACATGGTTCGCACACATTGTTAATTGTTTGGCAACTGAAGAAATTCCATCCACTTGGAGTTCTCAAGACAAAAGGAAGTTCTTTGCTGAAGTGCATAATTTCTACTAGGATGATCCTTATTTTTTCAAGTACTTTCATGACCAAATCATGAGACATTGTACTCCTGAGGATGAAATTTTTAGTGTCTTAAAGTTCTGTAATAGTGAAACATGTGATGGTCATTTTTTCTACAAAGAAAACCGCTGTAAAAATCTCTTACAGCGTGGTCCTTATTAGTCCACTTTGTTTAAAGACACTTACCATTATTGTTGTTCTTGTGAACGGTGTCAGAAGTTAGGTACTTTGTCCGGTCCCCATATAATGCCATTCAACACAATTATTGCAATAGAAATATTCGATTGTTGGGGAATAGCCTTTATGGGACCATTTTGCCCTTCCTTTAGGTACCTTTACATTTGCCTTGTTGTAGATTACGTTTCAAAATAGATTGAAGCCATAGCATGCCATTCCAATGATAATACGACTGTTGTGAAATTCTTGAAGGAAAACATGTTATCAAGGTATGGTACGCCACATGCTATAATCGGTGATCAAGGCACACACTTTTACAACCGTTCTTTTGAAGCTCTAATCTAGAAGTGTGGTGTAATTCATAGAGCGTCAAGTGCCTATCATCCACAGGCAAATGGTCGAGTTAAGTTAGAAAATTGGGAAATCAAACAAATCTTTAAAAAAATGGTGAATCCAAATTGTAAAGATTGGTCTTCACGTCTTTCTGATGCACTCTGGGCATATCGCACAGTTTACAAAGCTTTCTTAGGAATGTCTCCCTATAGGCTATCTTTGGAAACGCCTTTCATTTACCTGTAGAACTTGAGCATAAGGCTTATTGGGCTGTGAAAGCTCCTAACTTTGGTCTTAATGCTGTAGGTATTTAGAAAAAACTTCAGCTCTCAAAACTTAAGGAATTGAAGAGTGATGCCTATGACAATTTATAGATCTATAAGACAAAAATGGAAGCAATTCATGACAAGCAGATCCCAAGGAAAAACTTTGAGTCGAATCAACGAGTTCATCTATATGAGTCCTATTTTCAACTCCACCTAAGTAAGTAAAGGTCACAATGGTATGGTCCATATATTGTCAAATAGGTATTTCCAAATGGTGTTGTTGAAATTAAAAATTTGAATGATGGAAGAATAGACAAAGTCAATGGTTAAAGATTAAAAAATTACGTATAACAGATAACTGAGCCTGAAGAGGTCACTCTTGTGGCTCTAGATTATGAACCTAAGTAATTTCTTCACCTTTTCTTGTATATATATGCATACGTATATACATACGTATATATATATATATATATATATATATATATATTACCCTCTTATTTTGCTTTTTGCTAAACCTTAGTGTTTCTTAAATAAAAAACAAAAATTGAAAAAAAAAACATAATTTTGAAAAATTCATTAGAGTGATAGAAATTATAGAAGTAAAAGTTGATGCTTTACTTAGTACATAAATACTAGTAGCTTCTACAAATGCATTCTGATAAATTCCAAGCATCATTGAATTTTTTATTTTGTCGCGTTTTAAAAAAACAAAAAATAAATAAATAATAAATTAAAATAAATAAAAAAACTAGTTTCCCATGTGTTATATTTTTCCCCATGTCTAAACAGTGTTTTAGCCTTAGTTTATAAATGTGTTCTCTATACATTCCAAATCATTTGCTTAGCTTTTTCTCTATCTTAACCTCTCTTTCTCTCTCTAGAACCTCAAATTCTTTCTACCTTCTCTCTAGATTTTCAAAACCTTTCCAGAAATCTTTATCTCTTGATCCCTTAAATTTTCCCTTGATTTGTAACTCAAGCACTTGAAATCTTTCAAATCTACTTGCTAGCCACTCAAATCTCGCCTTCAATCTCTAAAATTTCTCTCAAATCTCTCAAATTTCTCTCTATATCTTTATAATGGACCCAAATCAAATCATTTGAAGAAATACTTCCCTTCCTTGCCTCAAAATGAAATCAAAATAAAGCACAAGACTTGAGTCACTCGACTCTGGATTCTCCCATGCTTTATCTCCCCAACGATGTTAGAATGCTCATTGAAGGAAATGTTCATCCTAGTAACTTTGAACAGATACATATTTGTCAGGTATGGATAGGAGTTTGTATTCAAGGAAACGGAGAGCCTAAAATGTTAAGTCTAGGTGTCCTAAGTGCGCTCGACAAACTTGTATAGGCAAATGTCGTTCAATAGGCATGGTCTCTGAAAATAGAGAGGATAAAGTCAATTTTGAAAGGATGGACTAAGTAAGTGGGAACTTGGAAGATCTTTGAGCCACTTTTGAGACGCATCCTAGTGGATATGTATGGGGTAGTATTTTTAAACTCTAGCCACAATTTCATGACAAGAGAAAACATCAACGAAATCGGATGTTAAAAGACCCTGTTTTCTAGTTTATAAAAAAACTAGATGGGAAATAGATCCTCAATCCATTGAGTTTGAAACACAATTTATTAAAAAAAAATCGTGTATGTTGGTTTGTTTTCAATTTGAATTGTAATTGTTAAAGTGATTTCGTTTGTTGTTTTGCTTTTACTATTATTATTTTCACTTTTTTGTTTGTGTCAAATGTCTATTTTTCTTCGATAAGTATTTTTCGTACCCTGTTTGTTTAACTTTATCTCAATTTTTAAGATTTGATACCATTATTTCAAAAAGTTGTATAGTTTCTTTAGTAAATTTTTAGAAAAATACGACTTGTTTGTCAAAATTCATTTGATTTTGCACCCATCCTTGTCCCACCTAACTTTTTGTCATGATTGACTCCTCTATAAAAACCATTCGTGACTTAGAAGTTAGGCAGAGCCAAAAAAAAAAAAAGTCTTAGAAACCACTATAGAACCCTCTACCCAGTCACCTCAAAGATCAAAAACCATTTGTGTGTTTTGCAGTTCCAATCCAAGAAAGAATTAATGTTATTTAGAAGCTGCATTTCATTTAAGTCAAGTCCTAGCTAAGAGGAAAATAAACATGATTTATGGGGGAGGTAGTCTTGGGTTAATAGGGAGTGTTGCAGCAGGAGCCCAAATGGGAGGTAGTAAAGCCTTAGGTATTATTCCTAATATTTTTGCTGAAGGCAATCTTCGTAGTCAAACCATAGGAACAGAATGGATAGTCTTGACTACAATTGATCGCATTACTGCTATGATTCAACACTCAGATGCCTTTATTGCCTTACCTGGTAGTCTAGGAACTTTACAGAAATTATTTATAGTAGCAAATAGGAATCTGTTAGGCATTCACTCTAAACCCTTGAGTCTGTAAAACGTTAATGGTTTCTTTGATGATTTGTTAAAATTTCTTGATCATGCTACAGAACAAAATTTTCTTGTCCAGACAGGGAGAAAGATCTTTATCTCTGCATCAACTGCTGAAGAATTAATTGATCAAATCCTAGTTGTTCATCCTAAGACAAACACTACAACATCAAAGTTAGATGGGAAGATGGAAAAAAGGAAGATATGTCTAGATTTGGATCTCCAACTATGACTTGTTTAAGTTTTTGGCTTTACCTATAGCATGTTCATTTTTTTTAATTAATTACTTAACTAACTGCTCTTGCATAGGTAATATTGTTCTTTGTTTTATCTTTTTATACATTAGGGACAATGTTTAATTTAGGTTGGGGGGAGAATTGCATGTCTTTTTTTTTTTTATTTTGCGTATGATTTTGAACTATTATCGATTTTGTGTCTGCCAGTTTGACTAATGAAAAAATGGTGCTCTGTTTGAAAATTTTAAGATTCTTATTCTCTAAAGTATAGATGGTTGAGTTAAGGAGTTTCCTCTTGAAACGCATCTCTTTTTGGTCCAATAATGTAATATTTGTTGTTTGTTTTTCTTAGTTACATTTTCTCTCATTTACATGCATGCATAAGGATGGTGGAGTCAAGGAGTACATAATACTTTTGAGACACGTCCTTGTCTTATTTGAAATAGTAGAGTAAAAAGTGATTAGCATTCTAGAATGTGGTATCAGTTTTCTATTCTTTGAATTGTCTAACTTTATAAACTCTCAAAACATTGGTTTTATTTAACATGTTTATATGTTTATTTTCTAAAATGTTTGTAAGTCTCTCTTTGTTTACTATAATACCTAATTGTGATGGTAAGTTAAAGCTTTGAATATCTAAGTTCTGCTATTTTGTGTAGATAAACAACTAAGGGTAATGACATTTTTTATTAACTAAATAATCGAATAATAAATCAAAAAAAGAAAATAAAAGAACAAAGTATGTAAATTAATAAACAAAATGTGGGTAAGTTTGGTTTTGTAGCCTTCGTAACTTGAGTAAGTAAGTTTCTCAAGATGCTACAATACCTAATACCTTAGGCTAACTGGTTTGGGAGTTACAGAAGCTCGCTAAATGAGTTATGGAGAAAGCTTGAGGGAGCCAAACATTGCAATACCCACTATCGTGTTGTTTAATTTATATTCTTTAGTTGTTCTAGTAAATAAGTTTTAAGTGTTGCCGCCTGTTAGAGTGATTTGCAGCAAAATGATTTTATTTTTAGTTTTTGATGAAACTTCATAATCAATTATTATTTCTTCTTGTACCAAGTTTAGCTTACTTACATTCTGCTAATAGCACATAAGATGTTTAAATAAAAGTTTTGTTTTGTTAGTTTATCTAGTTAGGTAAAACAAATTATAGTTAAATGATATGCATTGTATAGATATTCTATAAATCAATTCAAAATTTTATAGTTTAAATTACTAGGGACTAGTAATAAGTTGGCTGGAGGGCCCGATGAGACTATAAAATGTACATTTTATGAGGCTAAAATCATTCATTTATGCTTTTATTTTTCAAATATCCTTTAATTAATAGCATTTTAGTGTTAAACAATATTTTAGTGTCTTACTATGAAAATAAGTTCAATTTTGTACTTTTAGTGTGTCTTTATGTTTATGTATATTTTTGGTAATTTTTAAGCGTGTTTTTGTGTGTAAAATATTTGTTTAGTTTGAAATTAATTAACATCGTAAAAATAATGTATTATGATTTTATTTTGTCTTAACATATGGTAAAATATGTTTTTAGCTTGTAAATATATTCTCATATATTTTTAGTAATTTCCAAATATATTTTCGATTCTTAGATATTATATCCATATGAAATCGTATAGGTTCATTTATTTCAGAAGCTTATTTTTACTTTTTTGTGTGTTTTAATCTATAATAAATATTTTTCATATATTTTTATAATTATTATGTTTGCAAAATAATTACTTTTATTTTAATTACTTGTTTATAGATTTGAAATCTTCGAGAAAAATGGACCAAAACGACACCAAAATGGTAAAATCGGACAACAAATGCTTAAGAAAACAATTAAAATTTGAATTTCAAAAGAACAAGACACGTGGATCACTCAGACCACACGATCAGCCACCAAACCTCCAAGAGCCATTGATCAGGTGATACTGTCAACGCATCACTCGTGTGTCAATGTTGTGTAGCGTGCCCCACCGACTGCAGGTTTTGTTCGATTTTATGCATGTGTTCTCAGATGAAGCCCGTACTCTCGCCCCTTTAACTGTTTTATCGATAAACTAAGAAAGATCCAGAGGTCATCATTTGTGCTTTCAGTCCCAGCTATGTCCACCTACGTCAGTCGTTAGACGAAGTAAAATTTGCATCTCTAACAGCCTAGATCGTGACGCTTTCATGCTTCCAACAACTGCAAAGCACTGGAACTCAAACTAAGTTTCACAACATATGGAAGGCTGAAACATGCGAAAAAGTAGGAAGAAAAAAATAACAAAAGCCAACCTACTCTGTAGACTACTCGCTCTACCACAGTATTCCACATTGCTATCATTTACCTATAAAAGGAGCTTAATGTCACATCTCAAAAGAGCTCTTGTTGAAAGGTGGGCAGTCCAGGACTTAAGTACTGCTCTTCGGTCCTTTATCTAGTTGATGTGGGACTTTTTGTATGTTACACTCTCCTCCACCCAATCGTGAGACGCCCCGTCACAAATCGGCTCCTCTAAGGGTCCCACTGGACCGTGGAGAGTCCACACACTAGGCAGGCAGTACCCTGCTCTGATACCACTTGTCACGTCCCAAAAGAGCTCTTGTTCAGAGGTGAGCAGCCCAGGACTTAAGTACTGTTCTTTGGTCCTCTACCTAGCCGATGTGGGAGTTTTTGTATGTTACATTAAGCCTCTGTTGCAACCATTTATTCAAAGCATAACAAAATTATGCATACATTTTATTTTCATATTTTCTTTACAGAACTTGTAAAAATGCTGAGTAAGCTAGGCTAGAGCAGTATGGTGAAGGAAGAGATGAGTTTATATGTATAATTATTTGGTGTGGATTTTGATTCTATGATATTGTTGTAATGCTTATATTTAAGTAGAAATAATATTCTCTTCTATACAAAATCAATATTGTTGCACTGTCAATTTTTATATAAATTCAATCATGCTTTCTTTATGTATGAATTAATTTGCACAACAATATTAATGTTATTATTTTATGGAATATCTCTTATTATAGTATTGTAGGAAGCAAGTACATTGTCACTTTCAAGTATCTCATAAAATAAAGTTTTGTTGGTTTTAATGTAAATATTATTCTACTAAAATATGTTAATTTTGTTTAATTTCATATTTTCCTTGTTATAAATCTGATAATTAATTCTGTAGTGACAACGATTTTATTTACCCCAATTGGTGCTTTTAATTTAATGATTTTTATGAAATGTCGCTTACTGCATTATTGCTTGCAACATTATTTCTTTTGGATATTTTGTAAAAATAACAGGCATGTTTTAACAGGAAAAAATTTAATTAGTCAAATGCTTTAGAAATTTAATTAGAATCAAAATCCATATCGGTAATAAACATATAAAGAATTCTCAACACCTCATTGTTTTAATCCTTAAAATTTGAAATCGCCAAAAAAAAATTATTTTCTTCTTTTTAAACTTTATTTTGTTAAACTCACTTATCTCTTAAAACGATAAAATTTGCCAACTTTGCCAATACAATTTTTGACGACATATCATAAAGGTTTTTTAAAAACCTAAACTCATCATCAAAATAAAAATATACTTCTCTTACTACTTCACTTAAGCACAATACCCATCCTCAACATGAAGCTTATGTCAAGCAAACTTCTTGTTTCCTATGCTAAGAAATATACACATGATTAATGGCTCTAGTATCTATGATCCATGAGTCATTAGAATCTTCTACTAATCAAACTTTAATATGCAAGAGATCACCAATATCTCCTAGGCCTCCGAAGCTAGGAGATCCTCGTAATCCCTCTTGAAGTGACTAACCTTCTCATAGCAAAGGCACCTAGCGTTCTCCGAATCTTATTTATTGTCTTGTTTCTACTTGTTCTTCTAGTCTATCCTAATCTTGGAATTTAGAAGAACTAGTAACTGCCAATGTCTTAACACCAATAGAACTAATTTTCCAGCTTTTAAGCACAATCTGAAAGGCTTAGAGATCCTTATCATTGTTTTCAAGGACAATCCTTCTGCAAGGTTCTAAAGGTCATCTTTATTTTTGGTGTCAACACCTATATTGGTTCCACTTGGTTAAGGGTCAACCAAATAACGAAACATAGTAGGCTAATTCTTAAATAGTAATTCTAGACTCCACTTGCAATTCGTGAGATTTAAGGATAATTGTTCATCTGATCATGAGAACTTAGCCCACAATCATATCCTTCAGATTATCAATGATCTGCCTAGTAGTCATTTAATCTTTATGTTGCCCCGAAGGATCACCTAATGTGTTCTCTATAGTAACGCATCATTCCATTAGAATTTTGCTAGCAATCCTAGGCTTGGAATACCCCATTAGGATCAATGCCTTAGGTTTCGATTTGCAAGGTTTGTTTAATACGTATTTGTATTTTAGCCTATTAGGTTCCTTTTCCAATTGTTAAAGTTCTACCTATTATAGTCTTTGTTAAGTATCATATATAATGAGCTAAGTAACATTCTTATTGTAACACCTACTTAATATGACTCCAAAACAACCAGCTAATCATGCAAGGTAGAATTACTTCTTGAGTTTTACTTATGTTAGCCTTGATAAGTTGTAAGAGTAAGCATAAGAATAAAGGCAAATTTGAACCTTCGAAAAATATCTCATAGATGATATAGTTAAAATGTCTCATTAAAACAATTTGGTTGGCCAAATATATACAATATAATATATATCCCAAAATAGGCACAACCGAGTACTAAAGATAGCCATAATAAGTGCTTAAAACTATACATATAACAGAGCCTCAAAATAACATGTCAACTAGTCCATATAAACAAGTCCACGAGCATCGGAAGTATTCTAGCCAACCCTCTAGACCTAAGTCAGTGCTAGGAAGTGCCATCACCTGCATCACCATAATTAAATGAGCTAAAGCTTAGTAAATAAAATCAATGCATAGTATAATGATAATGTGATATGCATGAGCTCATGACATAAAATCTTCATTTATGTCATTTCTTTCACTTCATATTCTCTTCATTATCTTATGTGTGCATTTAGGGTTTCTTTGATGGGATGCTATCCTAGATACCTCTTGGACCTTGTGGCCACTTCAATAATCATTAATATCAAATGTAGTCGTGTGGGGCGATAGTACATTAAAAATCTCCTCTTATCCCTTGTGATCATCAAGAGAGCATCCCACACCGTAATTTTTTATTCAGTTAGTCTCTATCGAGACATAAAGATCCAAACATCTCCATCGAGACACTTTTCATCATCACTTATCATTAAACACATCACAAGTCACCGAAAAATATTTTAGAGGTAATTTCATACTCATTCACTTCATAATAATGTCTTTGGTATACACCTTTCATCATGTTATGCATGTATGCTTATGCTCACAACAATGGCATGTAAATCGTATACACAATTATCACATTCATTGATATACATAACATATGCTTGATATTATGGTGTTCCAAGTGAAATTCTACTTACCTTGCTCTTTAATAATGTGTAAAAAATTCTCGGGCTTCCTTTCAAGGGATCTAGCTTTCAACACCTTTGTAATATTGAGTATTTTAACTACATTGTTGTCACTCATAAAATCTCTAATCATATAGTATTAAGGAGCTCATTTTTCCTAAAAATTGGGTAGCATTTCTCCCTATATTTTAGGTTTTTCAAAAGCTTATAAGTCCCCGAAAAAAATTTAACATCCAAATTATAACTTAAATAACAAAATCACCATAAAAAACTAATTTCTCAACCTTTTTATTTCCTGGAACCAGTCCCGATATCATGACCATAACTCCTAAGCCACAAGCAATTTCCTAAAATGGTTCTAACGGTATTTGTTTAACACATTGAGTGAACCCTTAAGTTTTTAGCTCTAAATGAGATTCCTAGCTTAGGTAATTAAATCAAAATCTAAATTATAATGAAAACTTTATTAAATCTGGATAACTCCAAGAAACAAGCTTCAAACCTCCACTTTCTAATTGAGTTAGCTTAAATTCTTTTGCAGGTTTCAAACTAACATATATATGGTTATATGGGTTAAAATTTAGAACCTAACTCTATAGAAAACCCTTTGAACCACCATCAAACAAAACACTAACTGAAATAGCTCTTAGGGTTTTCTCGTAATTTCACCTACTAAAATTAATAAACTCCTGCCAATTTTCTTTAAATCCCTTGTTTTCTTATTGACAAATCTATAGAGAAGAGGAGAAAGTTAAACTTAGAGACTTTTGGCTGAGTTAGATCTACCTATTAGCTTAAAACCATTTAAAGAGCCAAGCACAGACCTAAATTACTTCATCATGAAGTACCTTTCTATTCTTCAGCTTGGTGTCACTTTGGCAGTATATTCACCAAATAATTGTGTATTAAACTCTCATACAAGATTTCAAGCACAACCTAGGTCTTAAATCAATCATTTCGCCTACCGAATTTAAATACATGTACTTACATCAAAACTTTTGTATACTTAAAAACTATATCTTTGAATCCTTAAACTTCCAATAATGACACTTTAATATTCTTTTTTAGGATTCTTCAAAATACACTTAAACATAAAAAAGGTTTAATAAGTCAATTAAAGTCTTGATAAAACCCTAATTGGGACGACAACCCAAGCATTAAAAATCACATGGAATTAGGGTTTCTAATGTATTCTAACCACAAAACTTGTGTAAAGTTCACATCATCTTCCCATTGGTGACTTTATTCTCTTTTGGCATCATTGTAAAAGATTCTTATCATAAATTGGCTTATTTATTCAACAAAACTTACTCTAAACCTTCTCATTTAGCTCAAAAGTATCTGTTTTCTTTGATTTTGCACCTTAAAACCATATGTGAGCTCCATTACTTACTTAATTCCTCACAATTTCATAAAAACTTAATCACAACTTCCTTTTTATTTCTTTACTTACTGGATCCACCTTCAAGGAACCCTGCCATTCAGTAATACATAATGCCTAATCAAATAATTAATGCACCTTTAACACTTAATGCACATTATTACTATGATAAATGCCTCGCATTTGTCAATCAAACTGATGAATCAAATGCATAATATTATGAAAGCATGCAATGTATTGGCCAACAAGTATGCAAAAATTCTAGACATCACACAAATATATAAATATATAACATGTATCAACAATAATCAAACTTACCAACATTCAATAATATAAACATACAATAATGCAACTATGTCTATATGCAAAATCTTGAAAACAGATACAATACTACGATAATTCCTAGCCCTATTCATGTCAGCTACCTTGGGGTAGTTAGACACAAACTAGCATGGAGCACGGATCCCATCCGATTAGTATATACCTACTAACTACTGTTTGTTTGGACATAAATTATTTTACAAAGCTCCTTAAGGAGGTTAATAATTAAATTTGTCTTAAATGTATAACAATTGTTTATATCTTGTGATCCATGACCCATAAATTGCTGCCTTGGGGTGCACAATCATGAATCATGCCCACAGACATTATCCCTTAGGAAGTCCAATATAGTATACTGCTAATTATGAACAACCTTCCTTGGGGTCAGCGTCACTTGGGTTCACATATTAATGAACAATGGAGGTCGTGGGCCTCAACTGAGAACCCTCTTCCACTTAATATTTCAAAAGAAAAAAAAAAGATTTGTACAAAAATGCAAGAACAATTTTATGTGTGGTACTCCCTACTTTACTTGACCTATTATCAAGCATATGGCAAATCATATCATAAAGCAAACAAGCATGGCAATAAGCAATATATACATATGGCTATAACATTATGGCTCTACCCTAGAGAAAAGAAAATA
>CAMOHE010048074.1:0-12891 GCA_946598075.1 Artocarpus hirsutus
AATTTTTTAAAAAGTACCAGCTAGATGAGATTTAAGACCAGTAGTACCAGGACCCATTTTGACTCTTTTAATGCTTTATGCATAAGCTAATTTCTGTACTAGGATATGCACTAGCTCAGTTTTCCAAAATAATTAGGGCTAACGATTGGATGCACTGACGCTAAATCTAGTTAAAAACATAAAAAAGGATGTTTAGCGGAGACGGGGGGCAGGGTTCTAGCTTTTATTTATTTCTTTTTTTACATATAGTGGTTTTAATCTTAATATAGTAGGTATTTTTATAAATTAGACTTAACCACTTTTAAAACAATAGTTCTTTATGTGATAGTATAATCTTGATTTAACAAGAAAAATTTGGTCCCCGCCAATAAATTCTGGCTCCATCATTATTTAGCTCTATTTTTTATGACCTTAATTTTTTACTTGAATTCTATTTATTACTGCTTCTGATGCTGGTACTCCAAATTTTAAAAATTTGATTTTACCCCAATAATTTATTTGAGCTTTTAGATCTATTCTTATTTTATAATAAAATTTATACATACGTGCTGGCTTAATAATTGATATATATAACTACAAATTCATTTAATAAAAAAATATTTAATTTTTCTTGGCGCACTCACAGAAAAAAAAAGAAAAAAGAAAAAGGGCTCCACCACTCATGCGTGCATCACCAAACGCGTGACAATAAAACAGAAGTATTAACGCATAAGCACCGAGTCTTATATTGCTATTTGACAATTTTGTTGTATTATTAGATTTGTAGTCTTCCATCACCAACGGTGATAGCATTAATTTTTTGAAATTAATATGGTATATGTTACAATTTCAAACTATATATTTCTTTTTTCATTTAAATTTCTATTATCTTGAAGACCTGCACAAAATACATGCAAAATGTAATGCTGTTATCTATTCTATTTATCTATCTATCTATTTATATATATATACGATTCACGAGTTCTACTGAGTAATATGATTAATTTTACAAATTGTTCAAATATGCTTGACGAATTGATCATATTGCGTGTGCCCCAGAAATGATTGATTAATGTATATAATAAAAACAAAAACAATCCAGTCAACGTGGGGAACACGTTACGAGAAAATTCCAAACTCTCACATATCCCCATCCGGGTTTAAATTCAAGAGCTTATCCCAAGAGGCCCTCAACATATCCCAAAAATTGGTCATTTCTGGTGGCTTTGTTTAGCATCCCAATTGACCAAAAGAGTTCAAAGCAACACAAAAACTTAGCTATCGATTGTTTTCTTCGGTATAGGAACGGGACTCAAATCATCTGTTAAATTTTTTATGTCTCAAATGAAGTCTAATCAATGATTTTATGACATGGTATTTAAAAAATTAAACACTTTTTAATTAGTGTGTTATTTAGACATTACTTAAAACATAAAAAATTATGATTTGAATCCGAAACAGATAATTCAAAATGAGGGGAGGCCGTTACCAAAAGTCTAGTCAACGTACGTCCCAAATAATTATTTTCTACCTTGACATTGACAGTTGACTTGTTGTAGATAATTCCGTTATTAGCTGCACCAGTATGCACTCTTTTTTTCCAAAACAATTCCAAAAGATTAATGCTTCATGCGCACTAACCCGCAACATTGTTTTCTTTATTTACACCTGTCTTATGTCTCTAATAAAAAAAAAACTGTAGCCGTGCGTTCATGATTAGAAGATCGATGATTTACCAATTTAAGTTCATGAGAAGGAAAGAAAGAAAAATCCTTGCACTAAGCACTCTAAGGTGTTTGTTTGGAGGGTTCAATTTGAACCTAAATTTTCCTTTATGCAAGTGTTTAGATGTATTTTACTAAGGCCCTAACTTGAAGTCTGATAGAATAACTTACGCTTCGTTTGGCAAGAAAGAAAGAAAATAAGAGAGAAGAGAAAACTATGAAATAAGGAAAATTGTTGAGAAAGAAAAGATTTTGATTTTTCGTTTACTTGTTTGGTATATAAAGGTAGAAAGATACTAATTTTATCCTCTCTTGCTTGACATTGCAAGAAAAACCAAAGGAATAAAAAAAACTACTGTTAATACAATTACCATTTTGTTCAATTATTATTTAGCTTCTTCCTAAATTTGGTCTCCAAATTTTTTGTTGGAATTTTGATGAAAGAGAAGGACAAATTAGTAACTTTACTTTCTTTGCATTGTTGGCAAACTTTTCTCTTACAAAATCCATCTAGATTTGAAGAGATCAATTTTGGTAGCGCCTACATGCCATTTCTTCCACCCATTTTTCCTTTCCATTTTGATTTCTTTTCTACCAAACACCCCATCATGTCAATTTTCATCCTAAAATCTTTCTAATGTTTTTTTTCCCTCCACTTTTTACTCATACCAATCAGAGCATTAAGCTAAAAAACGATCCAAGTCTGAATGACAATCAAATGGATAGCTGACAATCTTGCCTTCATCGGTCACCCTCTTAACGAGGATGAATTAATTGTACATGTTTTGAATGGACTTGGACCCGACTTCAAAGAAATCAATGCCGCTGTACGTGTAAGAGATTCTCCGATTTTGTTTGAGGAATTACATGAGAAACTCCTGGACCAAGAGTCCTTCTTGAAACGTGAAGAATCAAAGAAGGTACACGCTCCTATCACTGCACAATTTAGTCAAAAAAATTCCAACATCAAAGGAAAGGGAGGAAACTATGGAGGAAATCATGGAGGAAATTATGGAGGCAATCCTCACCACAAATAAACTTATCCAAATTCTAGATCCAAAAATTTTCATGGCAATTCTCATAGTCAAGGAAATTGCAATTTCCAAGTCAACTTTCAACAACAATCATGGCGACCCAATTATGGCAACAATCCCAACTATGGTTCACACCAACCTAAAGTTGTCTGTCAGCTATGTGCAAAATTGGCCACAGCGCCAAAGTGTGTAGATCTCGACCACCTCCTTATCACACTCCTCAAGCAAATTCATACCAGCAATCATGGAAGTTGGATAGTTGACTCTGGCGCTTCTCACCACATCACAACTGATCTCCAAAATCTCTCAATCCACTCTGAATATGGTGGCAATGAAGACATCACAATTGGAGATGGTAAATGCGTTCCTATTACTCATGTTGGTTCCACAACACTTAATTCACCCACAACCACTTTTCAACTTGACAATGTTTTATGTGCACCCTTAATAAAAAACAATATCTTATCTGTCTCTCAATTTTGCAAGCAAAATAACACTTCAATTGAATTTTTTCCTAATCACTTTTCTGTGAAGGATTTGAGCACGAAGGCATCCTTGGTGCATGGCCAGAATAAAGGGAACATCTATGAGTGGCCAACTTCAGCATACCCCAAACCAATTCAACCTACTGCACTCATCTCTGTCAGACCTACCATGAACTCTTGGCATCATCGACTTGGTCACCCATCATTTCTAATATTAAAAAAATTAGTTTCAAGTCAATCTTTATTTTTGTCATCATCAATTTTCGCTTTGTCACACTGTGACTTTTGTCTCTGTAATAAAAGCCATAGGCTTCCATTTGGTATTTCATCAATCTCATGCACTAGACCTCTTGAAGTTATTTATACTGATGTTTGGGGTCCCGCTCCAATACTTTCATTTGATAAATATCGCTATTTTGTGATTTTTGTGGATTATTTTACAAAATACACTTGGATTTATCCACTCAAGCAGAAATCCAAAGTCACTACAATCTTTGAACACTTCAAGAAAATTGTTGAGCATTTCTTTCACACAACCATTCAAACTGTTTACTCTGACGGAGGCGGCGAATATCAAAGTCTTGGACACACACTTTTAAACTGTGGCATCCAACACCTCAAATCACCACCTCATACCTCTCAACTTGTTGGTACCGCCGAATGCAAACATCAACACATTGTCGAAACCGGACTCACCTTACTACACCATGCTTCAATGCCTCTCCACTTTTGGTCGGTTGCATTCCAGACTGCTGTATATCTAATCAATCGAATGCTCACACTTGTTTTGAACTTTCAATCACCATTCAACAAATTGTTCAATCACTCTCCTAATTATTATAAATTGTGTATCTTCGGTTGCTTGTGTTACCCATGGCTCTGTCCATACACATCTCATAAATTGGAACCACGATCTCGCCCATGTGTGTTTATTGGATACTCCACAGAACATACTGCATTTCGTTGCTTTGAACCTCAAACCCAAAAGACTTTTGTCTCTAGGCATGTTGTCTTCGTTGAGTCACAATTCCCATATAAAAATCTTTCTCCACGTGATGCTAGAGTCACCATTGGTCATATATCTCAATGGGTGTTACATACCACACCTACCCACTTAACCATTCCCACTACAAAGCCCTCCCATAAAACACAAAGCCCAATGCCATCATCATCTCACCAACATGATATTGATCAGACCAAAACACCTCAGTCCATTCCACATCCCAACAATCCCATTATTATCCTCACTATTCCATCTTAAGAAACTACACATAAATCTACCACTCTCCCTCAGCAATCAGACTTTGACTCAATCTCACAGAACCCACAACTAGGCCACTCAAAGTCTCCTCCAAGGCCGATCACCATGGATGCAATTGACCAACAATCTTCACAGGTAAGTGACATAACACCCCTTTTAATATCACAAACTTCTCAAAAACTTAAAACCATTCCATCACCAAACAAAGGTCACCACATGTTAGCCAGATCGAAAAACCAAATATTCAAACCAAAAAAATTATTTGTTGCCACCACCTAGTCCCTACTAGAAGCCCATGAACCTACCAGCGTGTCCCAAGCACAAAAACTTCCACAATGGCGTCAAGCTATGTGCGAAGAATTTGATGCTTTAATTCATAACTCCACATGGGAACTAGTACCTCCTAACCCCTCTCAAAACATTGTCGGTTGTAAGTGGATCTTCCGAATTAAGCGGAATCCAAATGGGTCCATAGAGCGCCAAAGCATGTCTTGTAGCCAAGGGATTTCATAAAAAACCATGAGTAGACTTCACTGCTACATTCAGCCCGGTTGTTAAGTCGGCAACAATTCGGATCATTGGATGATTGTTTCCTTTCACGCCCTACCCCGCCTCACTCCACAAACTTGAACTCAGCTTCTCTTATGTGGGACCTACACGTTGACACATGCAGAGGAGGCTCTGACTTTGTTGGGACACGTGCCACCTGCCGCGTAAAGGACACACTTCAACCAGCAAAGCTGCTAGGTTAGGATGCGCACTTGCACGAGGGAGAAACACTTTGCGGACACTTACACGCGTGGTTGGCAACTCTAGCAACTCGGCTTAACTCAGCTTGGCTTAGGTGGTATTTTGACTCCTCTATTCATACCCAAATAAATTTTAAATTTTATTCTTTTTTCAAACTCAAAATCAATTGTACATCTAAATGTCAATTTAAATCACTATGATTCTAGTTTCAAACAACACTTTTCAAACTTTCTAGCTCAAGCCCAAAAAGTTCAAACAACCATAATTAAAACTCCTAAAACAAATGTATTATTAATTTGAGGCTGAATTAGTTGAATGAAATATTATTGGTTTTGATTAATTTATTAGTTTAGCTTATCCATGATAATTAAGAATTAATTGCTCTAATTCTATATTATCGAAAGCAAAAAAATTGTAGAAGAATCAAACAAAAATAAATACACAAAATTTATAATGGTTCACGTGAAAGAGACGCTAATGCTCATTTTTAGCTTCTGTAAAAATTCAAGTGTTGTCTTTGCATTATAAGTTACCATAATCATCACAGCAATAATTAGACTCTACAGCTTTACAATGTTATTAAGGTATGCGCAATATTAAGACTTACCAAACGGTTTACAGCTATCTTTATTTTGTTTTTTTTTTTTTAATTACTAGATTTTTTATCGACCAAACAAATATATTAATACCTTATATATTGTTGTCTAAGAAATAATTGGCCATGAACGACCAAATGTAATGATTATTACATCTTTTGTCGAGTCGAGAGAAATCTTTTCCTACTACGGGGATGGATAACAGGTGGTATGTGATCCAAAGTAGCTTCGGCAGAATGTCAAAGGGCTTTATATATATCTATATATATATATATATATATATAGTGATCAAAGGGAAGCTCAACCATGTAGTGATCGCCGTCAACATCGTATTGGGTTGTAACATTCCAATATTTTACCAATATTGAAATCGTTTAGATGTATTCACAAATGAAATAAAAAAAAAAGTTCAGATTTTGCATAGGCATTTCTTATTATATACCACCTACAAAGTGAAATTCGTCTCAAATTCTCTCTCCTTTTTTTTTTTTTTAATAAACCAAGCATTCAATCGTGTAAAATAAAAAAAAAAAATTAATAGTTTACAAGCAAGTAAATGACGAAAAAAAGTTTTTCAGAAAAAAATAGAAAAAGGACTAATTAACTAGCAAGAACACTTCCAACAAAAGCAATATGATGTTTTTCAGACATCAAAACCAAGCAAATCAGGAGCTATTTTTAGCAAAGGCTCTAGTGTGCTAGGATGAAATTTACTTGCAAAAAGGAAACATGTTGTGTTCATGCCACCAGTATAAGGGCAATTAAAACCATGCCTTATCCGACTCAAAAACTCTCCAGACATTCCTCTCCTTAAAAATGTAGTAGGATGTGATCCAGTACCTCTAGACCAATCAACCCATGTGATGCTCCAATTTGAGGTCATTTCCGGACAAACTATGTTCACTAATGTTGCCAAATAATGCTTATCCTGTTGGAATTAATTCTAATAGTATGTGGGCTAATATATTAAATAAATGTGTATTAATGCTATCAGATAAAGTTGGCCTAATAAAAATGATCTAATAAAGTGTAAAGTTTTAGGTTTTAAAGCATCTTATAAAGTGTAGGCACAAAATTATGTGTAGAGACCTAAAGTCTAATTTTTATTTTTATGATGGGCCAAAATAGAAATAAGATAAAATTAAAATATAATGAATGGCTGTGGTTTATGAGTCAGAATGTAACGTATGTTTTACACATCCCATCACGTAAAAAGAAAGAGAGAAAACTTCTTTTCATAGAAAACATACTTTCTTGACTCAGAAGATCAAGAACCAAGAATTCAATCGTTCTAATAGATTCAGGAACGCTTCTGCTATAATTATTGATGAATTAACATAAGTATTGAAATTTGACAATTATTTTTAGCAGTAAATTTTATTCCTATAAATGATATTAGAATCCTCTCATGTTGAATTATTGAGAAATATTTTCTCGAAATTTTTAGTTGAATAAATATTATGGTTATTTGGTTTGCTGAACAAGGATTTAGTTCTTATATATATATATATAAAAGTTTCATTCAGTTTATTAAAATCGGCACGATTGCCGAAAAGATAAAAAAAAAAGAAGAGGTCTTTTCGGTTTGTGAATTGGTTAAATATGTATGAATATATGTGTATATATATATACACACAGATGATTGAGAATGAAACGATATTTTAATGAAATTCTCCTGGCACGCATGGCAGTAATTATTAATTATGGTTGCTATTCATATTTATTGAATTACTGACTCAAGTCGCTTTGATTCGTGTTATACGGCACGATGGCTGCCAACAATTCTTGTGATTGTAATACGCCGCATCTGCCGAAAAGAAGGGTCAAAAAAAAGAAAAGCGCCAAGCGGTGGCCTGGCTTCAGTTGATAACGATTTCGTCATATATATTCAGAATTCCTTTCTGTTTAAGAAACTTTGTTTCTTTAATATCATCTGGCACGTACTCCGAAGGAGAATTAAAGAAGAACAAAAAAAAATCGATTATATATATATATATATATATATATTGTTTCTTTCGATGGATCCAGTGCATGTAAAAAATTCGAATTCATTATATAAAAATAATTTTTTGTTCCTCTGTCAATACACGGTTCAGTTGCCGAGAAAAGAAAACAAAAAAAAACGTTATATATATATATACGTGCTTTGGCTGATTCAACTTTGAAGAAAAAATTTTTTTTTCTTCTTTTGACCGAATCAATGGATGCAGCTAAGGTTAACAATCTGGGTCTACGGGTTAAATTTAGGTCGAGTTGAGCCTTTATTTAAATAATCAATACGTCAATCTGAACCCAATTTATGATTTGACAGGTCAAAAAAAGCTCAACCCAAACACAACCTGACGTGTAGACGGGTTGACCCAACTCGACTCGTGTAACCCGTCAATATGATATTTTATACATGTTCGTGTTGACACGACACACTGACCCACTAAACCCGATAGACCTGCAATACGATAAACCCAACAATAAGCCTACAAAATAAACAATAACCTAACAAAACAAAACCATTAAAAAAGTTAACAAAACTTTGTATAAGTTTAACAAAAACAAATATACTATAAATTAGAATCATATCAAGTTGGATATACAACAAATGTTAGACTAATTTGACACATTAAAATTAATTTCAGGTTATATAGGTTGCATTAAGGTTACACGAGTTCAATTTGGGTTACACGGGTTGATTAACAATTTTCAGGTCAATTTTTGGGTCAATATAATTTCGACACGTTTTTTGCGGGTTATTTCAGGTTGATTTTGTGTTGATTCAGATCGACCTGAACCCAACTCGTTTTTTGTGCGGGTCAGACGGGTTCGACCCAATTCCAACCCGATGCCTATTTTTCCAACCCTAACCTGCATTTTTCGTGTCGGGTTCGGGTCATGGCCCAAATTGCCGGCTCTAAATGCAGCCATGTGCATGTGTAGAGGAATTTTTTTTTTAATGTTATGTATGGCAATAACTTGCCGAAAAGAGAGAAAAGAAAATAAAAAAAAAATAAAACGAGCCTGGGTAATTTTTTTTCATTTGGGTTGAGTTTTATTATTGGGTCAAATAATAAGTTAATGGGTTGGGTTTGGATAATGAGTTTGGGTAAAGAACTGAATAAGAGTAACTCGACCCATACTGTACAGGGACCCAACCCTGTTGACTTTGACTTTGACCAATTTTTTTTTTAATTTTGGTCATTTTTTGGTGTAATTTTAAATTCAAATATTGGTATTTTATATGTATTTTGAAATGAATTAATTGAAGCAATATATTACCAAAGTAACCTTTCTTGTGGAATTTAATTTATTTTAAAATATAAATGGTTGTGTTTATGCAACTTATGTGAATATTAACCGGCCCAAATGAAGGTTAATATTTGACAGAATTGCATGTACACCTGTGGTAATAAACATGTGATCATTATTCGGTTTTACATGTAAATAATAAATCTGCCCAAAGGAAGATTTATTATTTGACATGTACTTATTATCAATGTTTGATTACTACACCAAAAGTACCACTTACAAGTTAATATTTCTGTCCAAAGACTAAATATTAATATTGTGCTAGGTATCTTATGATGGGCCCAACCATTATTTGAATTTATTTAAGCATGATATAGAACTTATATGAGCTTCTTGTTTTGCTATTTTGTTCTCTATTCAGTTGCAAGTTTTGCTTCTAATATTTCTACTAGCAACAATTCAATTCCCATGCTTAATGGCACAAACTTCAAGGCATGACAAGAGAACATTATGATTGTTCTTGAAGTCATGAATTTGGACCTTGCGTTGAGGGTTGAACGACCTCTTGACCTTATAGATAACAGTTCCCTTGATGAAAAGAGGGACATGGAAATGTGAGAACGTTCGAATCGCATGAATCTAATGATCATGAAGCGTGCTATTCTAAAAACTTTTAGGGGCACTATGTTTGAAAATATTACTACAGCCAAAGGTTTTCTTGAGGAAATTGAGAAGAGGTTTGTCAAGAACGAAAAGACCTAATTATTACGTACCCAATTAATTGATAATTTATTTCAAAATTAAGAAAATATAGATATGGATCCAGGCATTACTAAAAGCTCATTCTTTTGGTTATTTATTTATTTATTTTTTTTATAAAGCGCATAATGTTTTAACGGAAAAATATTAAAGCTCAGGCATTACTCATTAAACATGACTTTTTTTTAATATTAATTATGTATGTCACGTTTTTATAACAAACTGACCCACCAGGGCTATTTTGTATTAGATCTATCTTAAAATGATAGTAGGCATGATCGGGGTGTATCTTGACATTATCCAAATAAACCATCACATATAATGGTCACTGAATTATTATTTCTGTTAATAAATTGGAAAAATGGGCCATTTACATGTTAACAACAAAATCCACGGATCACTATCAGTATAATTTAAGTGTTTTTTTTTTTAGGAAAAAAAGACTATTTTTCAACTAGTTCTTTAATTTGTACTAGAAAATTATGCGGATGTCAAGAAGTATCATAAATTTACCTTGCTTGGTATTCTACGCTTGTAAAACGCCAAGGATTCCAGTGGCTCATACGTGTACACTGGAGAAGTATGAAGATAAATGGAATAGAGACCTTCATATCCCTTGAAAAACCTTTCCCAAAGCGGAGCCAACGGCAATTTTTCCTTTGTTAAGAACATGAAAGCCAACTTTGGTGTCCTATTATAAGGGTACTCCACAACCCTAGGCACCATTGAGGCTCTCCAAAGCAGCTCCTCGTCACTCATGGAATGCCACAGCTCTTTCGGAGCAATCCAATCTGTCCATTCTATCGTCCACCGGTTCGAGAAATCAAACGACTCAAATCAGAAGAACGTGGCAAGTCGTTTTGGAAAATGGAATGTGAATGAGAAGGTTGGGAATTCTCATTCAGCTGAGGGTAGAAAGAGTCCTCTAGTAGGCTCAGGAACTTTCTCACTCGGTCGTGAATGAACATTCCTAGAATGATTGCGAAGAATGTCATTAGCAAAAAAATTATGACTGTGGTTATGACGTGAAAATTCTCTTCATTTGATTGCGAAGAATGTCATGAGCAAAAAGATTATGATTGTGGTTTTGACGTGAAAATTCCCTTCGTTTGCTTCCATTTTGATCTGTATGGAAATGTCTTTTACAAAGACGGTCATTTTGCTCTCCTTCATCTCCCTTTTTTTTTTTTTTTTTGTAAAGAACTTTGTGCAATATTATAGATGCAAAATTGTAAACAGATTTATTGGGTACATGGGACGTTAAAACGTTTTTGATTAGGAGTGAGAAACTCATAAGAAGGGCCACATAACGTGTGAATGGTAGTTTTCTCAAGTGCTCAGAAAACGTTTTCATGGCATGGACCTTTGCCGAACATGGTTATCATGCGTAAGTTTTGCATGGAAAGGGAATGGTTTTTGAAACGTAATTTCGTGAGTGATATATGAGTCTCTCTTTTGTTTTTCTTTTCTTGCGGAAATGTTTAAAATCCTTGAATACAAAGCATGAATAGTGAAGGTACATTTTTCTTTTTCTTTTTCTTTTTTTTTTCGTTTTTCTTTGTTGCTCATATTTTTGGCTCAAGGCGAGTTGTTTTTGTGAGCTAAGGTGAGAATCCATAACCGAGATATCGAGGTATTTTTTTTTTTTTTTTGGGTGGTGCTTGACAAGAATAATTATTTCCTAAAAGAAAACTTATGACAACCTTTTAAGGGTATATATCCTCCGGAGATGACGCTAAAAATAAGATTCTTAATGGTTCCAAGGAGCTTAAAAGCTCTGTTTTTATTTATCCAGGACGAGTCCATGAAGGTACATAAGCTTTGTTTTCCCTCCCATACAGCTGATTTTGACACTACGACCAGCAATGGTTCATATACTCAGAAGTTTCTGGACTGAATCTTGATGCTACACAAGTATTATCCCGAACGTAAAATTCTTAATGTGTTTCACACAAAAAGTAGTAAAAAAAAAAAAATGCAGATGCCTCATGATCATTTTCACACTACCAATAAATGATCTTTTACTCTTTTGCAATTCTACTTCTTTCTTTTTTTCTTTTTTTTTTCTTTCTTTTTTTTTTTTTTTCAATAAAAGGAAGAACATCCATATTATGGGAGCAATTCCAGATCCTGCCTCATGTCAGGAAGGACTTTTAATTACTACGTTGCAAGGAAGAAGCAATCATAATATTTATTCCCAAAAAAAGTGTAATTTTATTTCTTGCAAGTTTAGTATTCGATAAACTCAATTTTAACTTATAATTCTAACTTAAATATTATAATGCCCTCGTATGATACAGTGTAAATAAAAATATATTATAATATAAAATTTTCATATATCAGAGTATTTTTAGTTTTCATTTTCAGTTTTAACCCACTTTTCAACCATCATCCAGTTTCTACAAAAATAAAAATAAAAATAAAAATAAGAGTTCAATTGGTACGAGAGCGCAATGTCATGAGTCATGACAAAATGTACACGGTACATAAAAGGTCTTACTCCGTGAGACCCTGGACCTTATCTACTCTAATAACCGTGTCTATTTTATGCGACTTTTCAAACAAGAAGCTTCCACGCACTTGGGAAAGGACTTCGGTTTTTTTTTTTTTTTTTTAATATTAAATGGTTATGATAATTGATCGTGGTGTTAAACTCAAATTCATTAACTTTTCCTTCGGGTTGAATAAAATGCTTGAGTTAATGCAGAACAAAGTTGTTGACCATAATATGCTACCCATTATAATTACTGCAGCCAAAGTGGATCCAATCTTTCATATGCACAAACCAAATCAAATTACACTTGTCTCCTCAACGATTATCTCAATGGATCTCCAAATGAAAAATCTCTTCTTCCATTTCCTATCAGTATTCCTGACTATGTTATGCCTCTTTTCGACGAACAATAACTTTGTCGGCGCTGTAGATCAGTTGTTCCTAAACTGCAGCGTTTCCAGATTCTGCGGCAGCCAATTGATAAGCTTCCCGTTCTATACTGAGGAAGAGCACAAGCAGTGTGGATTCCCTCGATTTCGCCTCTCTTGCAATTACAGCAATGGAGGTAA
>CAMOHE010048075.1:1319-15346 GCA_946598075.1 Artocarpus hirsutus
CTTTTGTCCCCACCTGCAATTAATCATAAGATTTTTAATTCAAATAAGATTCCTTCTGCCCAAATTCATGATCTTGCATTTAAAGCTGATTAAAACTTTCTATATGGTTGGCCATGAAATTCTTTTCCTATAAATAGATGCATTGATGGCAATCAATAATAATAA
Organism: Artocarpus hirsutus; assembly: GCA_946598075.1. Taxonomy (NCBI): domain Eukaryota; kingdom Viridiplantae; phylum Streptophyta; class Magnoliopsida; order Rosales; family Moraceae; genus Artocarpus; species Artocarpus hirsutus. The sequence continues at coordinate 1,485 of CAMOHE010048075.1, forward strand.
TAATAATAATAATAATAAAGTAAAGACATTTCTCTAATTTTACATGGTGTTTGGCCAAGTGTTGGGAACTACGGTTTCCATCACAAACTCAGTTATAAACAGTGTAAAACTCTCACATGCTACAGTAACAATAAAAAAATTACTATAATATAAAATTCTTATATATTATCATAAAAATTATTCTAATTAATAGTTTCTACCACTTTTTTAAATACCTTCTTAGTCTCTTGCGTGCAATGCTAGCTAGCACCGAAAAATGTATTTGATTCTCAAATGACCCGACCAATTAATAAAAGGACAAAACACAAAGGAGTCACCGTTCGGGCACCAAATTAGAGACTTTCTTGGCCGGTTATGACTAAAGCCATACCTTTATTCAGTCAATCACAGTGTCTTCGTCAATCATTTAATATTTATCGCTTATCTAGGAGACCCACTTCATGTGCTGAGGTCTTTTTTTTAACTTTTTTTTCATTGCTTGAGTAGTACAGCGATTTTTTTTTTTTTTTTTTTTATTTAAAAACTGAATATTATAGTGTTTGATAAAATCAATTCTAATAAAAAATATTCGGTTGTTATAGTGTAAATCTTTTAATGCTACAGTAATAAAAAAATAAGTTATAACGTAAAATTTTCACATATTATAATTTTTAAATCAAAAGTTTTAATTTTAACTATATTTTTGAAATATGTTCTTCTCGGTAAATTATGTATTGAGTTTGTGACGATGGAAATGAAACTAAGCCATCAAGTAAAATTAAAAAAAATAGAATTAAGTGAAGCCATTTCATTCCACGGATGGGGTCTTAAGATTTTTACTGTAAACGAAAGGGACTAGGTCAAGATGGATCATGAAACAAATAACCTCTTTAATTTTTTAAATCATTTTTTTTGAGTCTTCTGTGGGACCCCAAAATTGCTTCAATGCCATGCATAGGTGCAAATCGTAATCAAGAAGGCCGTCTATGAAATTGTGCATCGACATTCATATCTCTAGATGGTCATGAAACGGCATTAAACGTGCTTGTCAGTATTACATTTATAAAAGGAGAGGGCTTTTTCTTTTCCTTTTTTTTTTAATTTTTTTCTTGTTATTACACTATTGGTTTTTTGATATATATATATATATATATATATATATATATAGCAGTTGGTTCAAGCATACAGAAGACGTACGTTTACCTTCAGCAACAAAATGATAGGCGAAGGCGATAGAGATGGTGATTGGTGATTGGTGATAGTCTAGAGGATAATGACCTAAACGTGTCAGGACAGATTTGTTCCAAAATTCGAATTTGAAGATTATGGCAGCGATTTCAAGGGGGCACTCATTGCGTTGCAGAATATGCCTAAGCTATATATATATATATAAGATTGCTTCAAAGTAGTTTCTTTATATAGTATTATAGATTTTTTTTTGGAAGTATATAATTACAGATCAATATTTACGCGTTCCTAATGAAGTATAAAGTTCAAAATGTGTGTGTGTGTGTGTGTGTGTATATATATATATATATAAACAGATATAAGCTTAGAAGTATAAAATATGTTAATAAGGTTATAGATTAGATTTTTTTTTAAATAAGCATTGGATGAAATGCTAAGGGTTCATTGCTTATTGCTATTAATATTTCTTAACATTCTTTCTTGCCTCCTTTTGAAATTGATGATGTCATTCGTAGAGGCTATAATAACTTAAAAGTTGCTTCTTATCACAACTCTAATCCATAATTTCCAGTAAAAGAAGCATAAAAACAATCACCCGAAATAATTAATACTAAGTAGGCGTGCAAAGCTCCATAAAAAGCCAAGGCAGGTGTCCTCCATTTGAGGTGCAACCAAATAGTAACAGTTCTAAAAAAAAGAAGAAAAAGAAAAGAAGGCAGGGGAATAATACCAAGTACCCACTAGTGTATATTTCAAAGGCAAAAAAAAAAAAAAGTGTTCTAAAAAATGATAATAAATTAAATACTAACTACTAGAATATTTATTTATTTATTTTTTTGGAAATGAACTACTAGTATATGTATGGAAGCCTAAGGTGAATCTTTCCACGAACTTAACTTTACCACGTGAAACTGTTAAACCTCGGTTAAACCCCAGGGCCCTGGAATGGGATCGCCGTTTCTATTGTCCTATTCAAATCCTTTTTATGGAAATTAGGTTCAACAAAACCAATAAAACGACAAGAAAACAGGATTTTTTGGGAAAAAAACCTAAGACTGTTTAGTAGTGTTTTTATTTTATTTTAATTTTAAAAAAATTAAAAATAAAAATATTTTGATAAATGTGTTGAAATTGTTTTTAAAATTGTGTTTAGATGTATATAATATTGTCTTTTTTAACAGAAAATGTTTTTAACAAAAAAAATTGTTAATGCAAATATAACTAAATTTAAGTCTAAAATACTGATTATTTTTAACTAAAAACAATACTTATTAATATATAATAATTTTTGTTAGCATTAACAAAACAAATTATTCAAAAAAAAAAAGAGGAAAAAGCTCTTCCTCTTCTCCGGTGGGCTTCCAAGAGGAACCCCTCATCTTCCTTGGCTCGGTAGGCTGTGGATGCCAGTGACGACGACGACAGACCCATCCCCACCCCGAAGGACATAGCCCCTTCCTTCTCTCTCTCTAGACGGACACAGCCCCTACCCTCGACAGCCGCGCGGCCACCCTCGATGGCCATTTTTGATGACCCTAAGCCCCCACCATCTCTCTTTCACTCTCTCTTTCTCTCTCACCGTGTGTGTCTTGCGATGGCCGATGCATGGGGTCAAGCGCGATGAAGGTCGCTGGGAAAAGCGCCGACAAGATCGTTGGGAGGAGGGGCCTGGGTTGGAGGTCTCACCAGCAAGGGGTGGTTGTAAGGGTGGCAACGGCTGCAGCGGTACTACTCGATGGGAGGAACGGCGGTGTTGGTCGTTGGGAGAAACAACGGTGCTGGTTGTTGGGAGGGGCTAGGCTGGTGGTCTCGCCGGTAAGGGTTGGTCGTGCATTGGAGAGAGACAATGAGAGATGACAGAGATGACAGAGACAGTTGGGGAGAAAAAAATGAGGGAAAAAAAGTTTTTTTTTTTTCAATTTTGATGGTTTTTTGGGGCATTTTTAAAAATGTTTTTGAAATGTTTTGGACTAAAATTTTCATCAAACGCATTTTTAAAGTTATAAATGTAATACTGACAAGCACGTTTAATGCCGTTTCATGACCATCTAGAGATATGAATGTTGATGCACAATTTCATAGACGGCCTTCTTGATTACGATTTGCACCTATGCATGGCATTGAAGCAATTTTGGGGTCCCACAGAAGACTCAAAAAAAATGATTTAAAAAATTAAAGAGGTTATTTGTTTCATGATCCATCTTGACCTAGTCCCTTTCGTTTACAGTAAAAATCTTAAGACCCCATCCGTGGAATGAAATGGCTTCACTTAATTCTATTTTTTTTAATTTTACTTGATGGCTTAGTTTCATTTCCATTGTCACAAACTCAATACATAATTTACCGAGAAGAACATATTTCAAAAATATAGTTAAAATTAAAACTTTTGATTTAAAAATTATAACACGTAAAAGTTTTACGTTATAACTTATTTTTTTATTACTATAGCATTAAAAGATTTACACTATAACAACCAAATATTTTTTATTAGAATTGATTTTATCAAACACTATAATATTCAGTTTTGAAAGAAAAAAAAAAAAATCTAATTCGCTGTACTACTCAAGCAATGAAAAAAAAGTTAAAAAAAAAGACCTCAGCACATGAAGTGGGTCTCCTAGATAAGCGATTAAATGATTGACGAAGACACTGTGATTGACTGAATAAAGGTATGGCTTTAGTCATAACCGGCCAAGAAAGTCTCTAATTTGGTGCCCGAACGGTGACTCCTTTGTGTTTTGTCCTTTTTTTAATTGGTCGGGTCATTTGAGAATCAAATTCATTTTTCGGTGCTAGCTAGCATTGCACGCAAGAGACTAAAAAGGTATTTAAAAGAGTGGTAGAAACTATTAATTAGAATAATTTTTATGATAATATGTAAGAATTTTATGCTGTAGTAATTTTTTTATTGTTATTGTAACATGTGAGAGTTTTTACACTGTTTATAACTGAGTTTGTGATGGAAACTGTGGTTTCCAACACTTGGCGAAACACAATGTAAAATTAGAGAAATGTCTTTACTTTATTATTATTATTATTATTATTATTATTATTATTATTATTATTGATTGCCATCAATGCATCTATTTATAGGAAAAGAATTTCATGGCCAACCATATAGAAAGTTTTAATCAGCTTTAAATGCAAGATCATGAATTTGGGCAGAAGGAATCTTATTTGAATTAAAAATCTTATGATTAATTGCAGGTGGGGACAAAAGGAAGCTGGACATATTTCACCAACATGTATCATGGCTCCCATTAACTTCCAAGTGTTCAACTATAAGGAAACTACAGGCAACATTAATTTTCTTTTTTTTTTCTCTTTTTTATTTTCCTATTTTATTCTTTCTTTGGTGAATATCGTTAGCATTTAAACATTTTCTTAAAAAAAATTGTACTTTAATGAGAAAGAACTTGAAATTTTTGGTGATATAATTAAGATATAAGCATTTGACGATTCTTGGAATTGGATGATATGATTAATGATCACTTCTTCATTCCGCAATTAAGGACAAAAAATACTATAATTTATATAGATCACGATTAAGTTGATTATCATGCACAAAAGAACACACAGATAAAGACACGTATTCGGTGGAAGAAGCAACAACTAGGATTTAAAATCAAGTTACAAATATGTGGTATATATTGGTTGAACATTTTGGGCCAAACAATTGGATAGATTACTAGATGTAGTTATGATTAGGCAGAATCTCACGGGCCACACCTAATCCTGCAGGCAACAATCTAACGACCACTAGAAGCTAATATTTGCTACTCTCGCAAGCAACAGGAAGAATAATTCCGACAAAAGACAAGGTTTGCCGATTCAGTAGGCCAGTATTTGGGGTAAGCGTTAGTTGTATCTGACTTGAGCTTAGTTTGAAATGTGATAAGAAACGTTGGTTAGAACCATTTTTATTGTAGCATGTGAGAACTCTATACTCTAACAATTTTTTTATTGTTACTGTAGCATATAAGAGTTTTATACTGTTTATAATTAAGTTTATGGTAAAAATATAGTTCCCACCGCTACGTCAGACAGAGGTAAATGAAACAAAAAAAAATAAGAAAAGGGAAAACTTAAAAAAAAAAAAGTTCTTATTTTACCAAAGCTAAAAGGGATCGGCACGAGTGAAAAGTAAAAAACAGTAAAATTACTGACACCGTAAAACTTTACAACCAAAATTTCCCCTCTTTACTTCGTTTTCTTTCTTTTCAGCCGCTGGTAAGTTCTCTCCCCCCCTCTTATTCTTTTTCTTCGTTAATGTCCTTAGGCTTCTAATCTTTCTAAAACAAACCTGAAGGAAGGATGCATTTTTTTCTTCATTTTCATCTACCATTTTTTAATCTTATATATTTGGGCTATTCTTCATTTTTTTCTCCAGCCGTTGAAAATTGCCGCTGCAGACCGCCATTCGCCGACCACCGCACGACCATCATTTGCTTCCGTTCTCTGCCTCCTGACGCCACCTACCGCGGCTGCTCCAAGAGGTTAGTAATTTCTTAAAACTTTTGGTTAGCCTAATTTTCTAAATCAATTACTTAGTTTCCCAAATCAGAAAACAATACCAGATCTTCAAAAAAAAAAAAAAATCTAGGTTTGGCCTTTCAAAAAAATTTCTAGGTTTGGCCTTTGAAAAAAATATTAGGCTTGAAAACACTAAATCAGAAAACAACATGTATTTTCTTGTTTTTTATTAGTTTCCACGGCCAAAAAAAAAAAAAAATCTAGTTTTTTAGTTTTTTTTTTTTTTTTATCAGCGTTTTATGTTAGTTTCCACAACATGTATTTTTTGCGTTTACAAGATGATTAGGTGTTTGATGGTTTGAAAATGTATTTTTGTATGTGTAGATACGTAATATAAAAAGTTTGGGTTTTGACTTTTGTTTAATTTTTGTTTTGTTTTTGTTTTTTTTTTTTATGATTAGTTTTTGTTTGGGTTTGTTTTGATAATTAGTTGGGTTATGGACAAAATTATGTAATATGTTTGATGTTTATTTTTTTTCAATGAATATGTGAGGATGATAAATAAAGTTGGTGTTTGTGAGAACTAGTAATAAGAGAAATTTTTTTAGATTGGTGTAATTCGATGATAATTTGGTGAATGATAAATAAAACTTTTTTTGGACGTGATAAATAAAATTTTTGGTGTATTTGTTTAGGCATGGAAAAATATGTTTAGGAAACATTTTGCTTTTTCGTGTTAATTAGTTAGTGTAATTAAATAAAATAATAATTAATTAATTTTTACGGTAAGTGATTAATGCATAAAAATAGAAAACAAAATATTATGGATTTTGTATAAGTGAGTATATAACAATCACTCTGAATGATTTTAATTTGATTAATTAGTAATTAATAATTTAAGATGGTGCATGGATAATAAATTAAATAATCATCAATTGAATTATCAATTGTATAATTAAAAGAATAAAAAAGTTTTGATGTAAATTAACTAAGGTTTTAAAGTAATTTTCAGATAAAGATGTTGTAAAGGGATTTGATATAAGTTAACAAGTAATTAATATACAACTTTAACTATTAAATTAGATAGTTAAAAAATAATAAAAATATGAATGAAAGTTTAAAAGACTATATGTAAAATTTGTCAACAAATTTTAATAAAGAGAGAATTTTTGAAAATGTATAAATTTTTTCTTAAAAATAACTATTACAATAAGAACTAATAAAAAAGGGTGTAAAATGCTTTGATAAAATTGGATGACTCTTAGTGAAATTGTTATTAATATTAAATCTGAATGTCGACATAGTACTTCCAATTAATCAGTCACAAATTATACTTGCATACTACTTGTGATTTAAACTATGAAAAGCAGTCATGAATTTTGTGTCTATACTATTTTGGCCTTTAATTTATTTTATTTCCTGCATGCATTGACAAAGTTATCCTTAGACCAGTTCGAAGATTCATGAGTGGCTCACAAATACCTGAATTGTCCCGTTTGGACGGTTTAGATTGAAATGTTATGTGTTTGTTGTCATTATCTATTTATGGTTCTCTTTAGTGAAGGTTTCAACATATTTTCCTTGTTCTCTAGGCGTGCATCGATAGCATATTTTGGAGAACTAAGGGGAAATACTATGAAAATTTCCACTCAAAGGGAGCATTTTCGATTGGACAACATAACACGTAAATTTTAATTTTAAATAGGATAAGACCTTGCCCTTTAGATATGGAGTAAAGGTGGATGTTAGGTTTATTTGCATGTGCATATATTCTCATATAGTTTTTACCATGTTTTTTCAGTTTGGTTAGAAATGTCAATAGATAAAAATTGGAAATCATTGCCTAATCGATTGTGTCCTGAGTACATAGCCTGAGTTCGGGAATTTATCGATAAAGCTCGAAATTATGCCAATCCATTGAGCTGAAAAGTGATGATAATGTAGATTCAATGGATGCATCGACAGAAGCTCCACAACGATCAACTGATGCTAGAAAGTTTGATCAACTATTTAAAGACATGAATAAACCTTTATATCCTAGCTGTGAAAGATTTTCAACATTTGAATTTTTTGTCAAATTGACACATGTGAAGGTTGTACACAAATGTAGTAATAAAATGCTAGACATGTTGCTTAAATTGTTGAATGAGGCCTTTTCAGAAGGAACAGAGTTTCTAAAAGTCCGTTTGGTTCATAGATTTGAATAAAAAATTTGAATGAAAATTTAAATTTTTGTGAGAGAAAATACTGTAGCAAAATGATTCAAGCTGTGGTTTGAATCCACGAACCAAACGCACTGTAAGCTTACATTATGCTACAAAATCATATTTGAGTGCTTTAGGTTTGGGGTATGAGTCTATCCACGCTTAGAAATAGCTTTGCAACCAATGGAGTAGTGAAAAATAAATAGTAAGTTACAAAATTTTCACTAAGTCATTTATTCATATTTGCTAATGACAATATGCTTTTTATTCAATAATTTGTTCTCTTTCCAGGAAATATCAAAGACAAATTCAAGAAATCATAAAGCAAGACATAACTACAACAATAAGCATGGTTCAAACTCATATTTTGCATATCATGCTAATTTGGTAGGCAAGAATTTTCATTATGTTATTTAATTTTTTTCATTTTGTCACTATTTTAAAATATGGGTACAGGTTGATCCCGCCACTAATGAGTTCACGGGTGACAAAGTATTTCATCAACACATGTGCTATGATAAAGTTACAGGGTAAATGTGTGACCCCCAGACAAAAATAGAGCATGTGAGCTATTAAGTTAAATTAATTATTCTATGATTTTGTAATTAAAACAACTTTTATGAATTTTTACTTTAACTATAATATATATATATATATATATATATATATATATATTTGAGAATCAAATGGTGGCACTTGGCACAATCCAATTAGACTTCTGATGTAGAGTCAAGTTAGTGATATCCTTTATCTGAAGAGGAGATTGTTCAATTCAACAAGTCTGCAAGCCTCGCCCTAGATACATCAAAAGAAAAAGGAGAGTAATAAAAGGATCTTCTAGTTCTGGTGGTGCACAAAATGAAAATGTTGAAGTGCAAGAGCTAAGGAATAGGCTTGATACACAAACAACATTCGTCCAGTACCTAATGTCTTAGTTAAACATGACGTTCCCTGGACGATTTGCTCCATTTGATCCAATTAGTTTTCCTCAACAATACACTCTATCATCGTGACCACAATGCCTTACTCCACCAATGCAACAACATCCTACCTCATCAGTGCAACAACCATATACACTTCAAAATCAATATTCGCCTCAACATCAATATAATTCTCAACCCCATGAGCAAGACCTTCCATGAGATGATGTAATGCTTACCATCTTTCTTCACCGAGAGACCCTCATCGTTAGACATATTAGACATATTATCTATCTATATTTATGTGTAGTTAGACATAATTCAAATATTATCTATGCTTATGTGTTCTAGACTTATGTATTTTAAACTTAATCTACTTTTTATGTGTGGTTGTTTAAACTAGAAATTTATATTATAATATGTTTTCTTATTATTAGCATTAATTTTAGTGTTATTTGTGAGGTTTATTTTTAATTTAGAGTTAAATTATTGAACTTAAATAATATATCATAATTAATTAAACTACAAGTCAATATTCAATTATTAAAAAAGAAGTAAAAGGATGACATTACCGACACCTGAAGGCATTGGTCTTATTAAAAAAATTTAAAAATGAATAGTTATGCGGTAGAAAAAAAAAATTTTTACAAAAAAAAAAAACCCAATGCGGCCAGGTGTCGGTGTACAAAATACGTGTATGATAGATTTGGGTGCTTAATCCAATTAGTTAGTGACGTCGGAACCCAGCGACACTCAGTTGGCGTCGGCAAGTAATTCAATCGATGTCTTAAGCGTTGTGGTGGACAACTGACAGCCATAAAATATAGTGTTAAAATAAAAATATCATGTTTGCATGAAAATAAAAAAAAATTATTAGCAACTGCATGAAACCACTAACAATTGTAAAATACAATATTAACGTGGATATACGGTATTTAGATGTAACTACAAAAAGCTTCTAGGTGATTTCATCATACTACCAACGACCATTAAATATAATATTAACATAAAAATACTGTATTTATATGTATATATATAAGTTTATCGATGGCTTTATTGGACATCACCAGTATCAATGATGGCATCGACCACTATAAAATACAATATTTACTTGTAAAAGTATTTACATGTAAATTCAAAAATTTATTAACGACTTCATCCAACCATCAACAGTTGGGAAATATTGTATTTCTCGATTAATACTATATTTGCTGATTAATACTACACACACACGCGCGCGCGCGCACGCACGCACACACACACACTCACTCTTACCAAACAACACCAACTTTGTCGGGTGATATCGTTGGCCGGTAAATATCAAACATAACCATAACAAAATTCAGATACAAAACTCCATACAAAAAATGCAAAATTTGTATAAAAATTACACCTGCAACAAAACTCTATTTCAAGAAAATAAAATAAAAAAAATATCTGAAACAAATTATTTCATTTATTTCATTTTCTCTTATTTTTCTTTTTTTCCCCAAAAAATTTGTAAAAAAGAAATACATAAAAATACAAAAAAAAAAACAAATTGTTTCATTTTTTTATCTCTCACCATCTCATTATGCTTTTTGGTACGTACTGCACCAACGACGGAGGAGATTGGGAGATAGAAAGGTGAAGATTGAGAGCTCCAGTGTCAGTGGCGTTTCGACGACGAGACGGTGGGCACAAATTTTGCACTTCCTAAATGGCAGGCTTGGCATTTCGAAGGGGAAACAAATTGTGAGGCTCCAAAGGTGTCAAATGTCTATCGAAACTCGGACGACGTCGACTCTCCGTCTATGACACTTGAGAATTTTTTAAGTGCATTATATATGTAATAATTAAGAGATTATTATTTTAATCCAGTTTTTATGATAAATTCTGTAAAAATAAAAATGGGTTTTTTAAGGTTAAAAATTATGTCATAGTCTTAAACAAGGAAGGAAAGATATGAAAATAAGTTAAAAAACTTCATTGTTATAGAATATGTTGCAACAAATTTTAGGACATAAAATTTATAAAGTTCATTGTTATAGAATACAATATAAAAAATATAATACTACATAGAAATATAGAAATAATATAGTATAAAGTTCAAGTAGTGTATAAACTATACAGTATAAGGACAACATAGTATAAGGGTTATACTGTAAAAGTTTTGCAATATGAAAATTATAATGCAAAAGAAAATATAGGGTAAGAATTATACTTTATAAAGTTAAACAGTAAAGAAATCATACTGTGTGGAGGATATGGATGAGTAAGAAATACTGTGCAAGTTAATAACAATATAGAAAAATTGTACTGGTAGTATCAAAAATATAGTCAGTGTAAATTTAGACAGCTTAAAAGGAAAGTGGGGCACACTTCGAGACACTTTTAAGATAGAAAAATTGGCCACCTCACCTCCTATGTAGACTAGTTTTGGGCATGTGGTGGACCAAAAAGTTTAATTTCAAATTAATCTCAAAATTAAGATAATTCACAATTAACGATCTAAGTGGATGAATCCACCAAAGTGCCACCCAAATGGTAGAAAAAGACCACATCCCCTCCTAAATGGCGCCACCTAAGTGTTTTAATGAGTGGTTTAGAGCAAACTTTTAATGACATTTAGTCCTTGTAAGGTGTCAACATATGTCTAAGAGAAAAAAATTGTAAAATATCTCTTTTGTCTCCATCATTTTCATGCAAAACATGAAGGAAAACACTAATTTCCTCCTCCATGGAAATCGGCCACTTCCCTCCACATTTCTCTCAATATTTTGCAAAAATATCACCTCAAAACCACTTTAGAAGCAAGTTCAAAAAATTCTAGTGCTAAGATTAGTAACTTTGAAGGTATTAAATCTTAACTTTTTCTAAGTATTTTGGTGATTTTTCCTTATGTTCTAAGTGGGATATTGATGGATAATGGTATGGATATTGTAAGGAGGGCTATCAAGATTCCAAGCATTAAAGAAGAGATGTAAGAGCATGGAAAATCTCTTGGTAAGTCCTAAATCTTAGCCTTGAGTTGGTTTATGCATACTTAGTGTTTAATACGTAATTTGTGAAATGAATGAACTATAGCATGTAAAGAAACTTTATGGCATAAATAGATTATTGTTATGTTGATGATGATGATGATGATGATAGTTAGTTGATAAACTAGGGTTTTAAACTTAAAAAGAAACATTATGACAAACTTTGTCATAACAGAGGTTAAGTATTTTTAAGCACTCTAAGTGCTTGATAAAAGGATTTGGAGTATGACATGTAAAGAAAATGTTATTTTATGATTATTTTAAGTATCAAGTATTTGATAAAATATTTAAAATGGCCTAAAGAAGATTGAAACCTAGAAAAGTAAGTTAAGGAAAGTTTTGATACAAAAAGTTATGTTTAAGGGCTCTTTTGAAAGAATTGAATGTTTGAGGCATTTAAAGGCCATATTATTTTCCTAGCTCAACATGAGATTTATTGAAAACATCAAGTTGGACGAATTTCATGAAGAAATCCCGCTTGAATTCAAATTGGAGCAATTCAAACAATCTTGATTTTGATTCTGCCTCTTCAAAAATGCCATTAAGATAAATAATTTTGAGAAAAGTTAAAATATAAAAGTTGTATATCTTGTCAAAATAGTTAAGAAACATGAACACTTTGCAAAAATTCTATGTCGATTTCAAGTTATAAATTTTACAAGATTTTGAGTACAAAATTTCGTAAAAAAAAAAAACGTTTTAAAATGATTTAAATTTGACAAATGAGCTTTTGTAAGTTTAAATCCTCGCTAAAAATAGGACATTTTGGTATAAAACAGTTGTCTTTGGTCTCGGAAGCAAAAAGGTGAAAGTTATGTGTTTTGGGTCCAAACCGTAAAGCCGTATGAATGGTAATTTTTACCATAAAATGTTGGTTTTCTACACTACAATGGGTAGTGAGCAACTATAGATTTTAAAGTTTTTATCAGGTAAAGAATGAGAAAAACATAAAGGGCATAATATCAAGATTTCCTTATTACAAGTCAAAATTTTTAAGTTTTGATAAAATAGATTTTTATACGAAAAGAAACCAATGTTTAGTTTTTCCTAATGTTATTAGAAGTAAGAATATGTAAGTTTTGTTTTGAAGTGAATTCCAAAATTTTTCTAAAACTTGTTAAGAACAAAATGGTCATTTTTCCTAAAATGTCAAAATGGACCCCGAAATATCTGCTTTTTCAAAAAGACCTTTTGTCACATTTTTTTTGTAAGCTACAAGTAACAAAATGGTAAAGTAAAATAAGAAGTTTAGTCATGTTTACATTTGAATCTGTTAAGGATAAAATTATCATTTTTAAGGAAATCGTTAAAACAGAGCCCAAGTGCTTCAAATTAGCGAGATGCCCTTAGACGAAAAATGTTTCGTAACATGTAAGTAACAAAACCGTCAAGTAAGACGGTAAATTTAACTAAGGGATGTCCAAGTTAAGTAAAAGAAAAGTAAACTGATAAGAAACGGAGTTAAGTATAAGGAATGGAGGTTAACTTTTAAGTTATGTTATCGATCAAGTGAGTTAGTAATAAGAAAAATTAGCTAATAGTCGGGTGTCATTTGAACATGACACAAAGCTAACGGATAGAAAGAAAAGATAAAATAGAACGTTAAAGTGTTATTCATTTTTCAAACCTCACCTATAGCTTGAATATGTTTAAAATATATTTGCATTTGTTATACATAATGTTTTAAAAGATCAAATTATGATTTACAATATGTTTGTAATTGAAATGTGTTTAATGATTCAGACATTAAGTCATGTCATGCGTAATGCCCATCAAGATTACAGGGTCAGTAGTTTAAACCCACATGTTAAAGATAAGTAAGTATTATACTAGCCTCTTTAATATGAGGTTTACAAGTTATGTTAAAGTTATGACCTTGTTGTTTGATGGTCTTAAGTCTTCCACAAAGGAAGCATTATGCTCTCATAATTAACAATGTTGGTAAGAACGCTTAAGTTCACAAGATAAAAAAAGGATAAGAACAATAATGATAAAAAGTTTAAGTAAGTTATGAATGATCATAAAAAAAATTTTAAATAAATGTTCATAAATGAGCATAGATGAAATCATACATTATG